>CM065395.1:2162500-2297500 GCA_033060915.1 Euryodendron excelsum
AGCATTGATTTGATTTCATCTTATCTATGTTTAGGATCGTTTGTTAATTCTCTTATTAAGCTTGATTGTTATTCATTCTCCTTTCTTGGGGGTATCTCCTTATTGTTTGTCAATTCATGACAAAGAGGGGGGGAATATGAGCTTGCATAGATTAAGGGGAAGAGAATATCATTTATGAGAACCATGTTTAGGGGTGTTGGGAAGGAGATTTGATCTCTTATACCTTATGATATGCGCTTCTTGTTGTAATATACCATACATGCATTTCACAGGTTTCTTTGTTTGAGTTTTTGTGCAAAGACAGGTATTAAGCACTAGTTACTTGATTCTTACAATATAGGCTAGGCATTGTAATTGTGGCTATTTTGTTGTAACCAATTGATTAGTGTGTTTTGTCACAGAATTGCCAAAGGGAGAGATTGTTAGGACTTTTATTGTCTTGAAAAATTCTGTAAACAAAATTCTTGAAGTATCTTTTCAATTGATCTTTCATGTAAATGAGTTTAATAGGGTTAGGTGTTCAAACAAATGCTAAGAAGTGTTTGAATGACCCGTAGAAGTACTTTGATTGTAATTCAATTTCAAATTGTAATCATTTCCCTAGTATATGTTTGAGTGAATTGGAAGCTATAATATAAGTTGCTGAAGCTGCAGTACAAGTTTTTAAAGTATGCAAAGCTGAAACTTTGAAAGGCTATATCACAACGCTTAGATCTCCGTTTCGAGTTCATAATATATCAATTTCATATAATTTTTCGAGATCTATGTGAATATAAAATATTTGAGGGGATGCAGAATTCGTTACCTTCTCACAACCTTCTCGCCCCAACGATAATTGAAATTTTTGGCCAGTAGCCTTCGCCACCTGCTCATTACCTTCTTGCCTTAGCGAGATTGCGAAAAACTTCTCGCTACCTTCTCGCCCCAACGACCTTTTGAGGGAATTTTAAGAAACTAGTCCTATTTGTTTTCAAAAAGCTTCAATGTCTATATAAGCTTTAAGGCTTTATCTTCTAGGGTTGACACACACAAAAGAAAAGAATATGAGCCTCCAAAGAAGAACCCTGGAGTCTCCTTAGTAAGAAAAATAACTTCAAATCTTCAACAAAGGATAGTCTTGGTGGTACATCAAGACGGGTTTTCACGATGTGGTGTTCATTATGGTTCAAGCATGGAAGAATGGTGAATTACGGATATGTAAGTAAGCTTCTACTTCAACTTAGATTCGTGTGACTCGAATTGGTACAGTTGAGAGTGTTTTTGTGAACTGTTCGTTGATATAGTGCTTGGAGATTGGAGTGGTACGTCTACCGTTTGGTAGATTCCAACAATATTGTGGTGTTCAACACTCAAATAATTACTGAATAATCATATCGTGAGTGTATCGGTATGTGATCGTGAGGTACGGTCAATACAAAAAGAGCATGCTCAAAAGTGCAAAGATTCGTCACCTGAGGATTGGAATATCTATGATTAGGTTATAAGTTGACTCTTTTGTATTCAGTATTTTATAGTGATTTCTTGGTTGGACTAGGTCCCGTAATTTTTTCCTAATTTAGACTTTCATGCTAAAATCGTGTGTTCACTGTATGATTATTTTATTATCATTGCATGCGATTTAAATTAATGTGTGATTGATTAGATTGTTTAATCGATATTAATCAAGCACTCTTCAAAACAAAGTAAATTCACGTAATTCAAAATTTTCAATGATAAAACTCATGTTCCAATTAAAATTTTATGTATGTTTTCAAATTTTATTACTTCATTTTTATAGAATTTTGTTGGGCAAATTTAACTTTTGTCCTCGCTGAATCAAATTTCTCGCTTCGTGCCTGCTGCTGCAACTCAATCGCGCAATTTATGCCAGGTGAAAATTCTGTGCTAGGACCATACGCTTAGTCCCCGCTGCTGTAACTCAATCGTACAATTTATGCCATGTCAAAAGGCAGTGCTAGGACCACACGCTTGGTCCTCGTGCCATGTGAAAATTCAGTGCCAGGACCACATTAATTTGTCACCTAATGTGAAAGTCCTTTCCTTCCTTTCAACCACCTCAATTTTGCCACTGCCCTGGTTTTTACTGACTTAAGAGGACTGACACATGCAGGACCCAGACGGACATATACCTGCACGTGAAAATATAAGTGGTTTTGATCTGTAATTATGTTCTAATAACAAAACAAAAACACAGAGACATTAGTGTGGAGACTCTATTAAGAAGATCGAAGATAATCAATTGTTGCTTCAAAGCATGCTACAATGTCGCTTACTTAAAAGATGATTTGCGCTCCCATCAGTTCTGTGAATGTGATGTGCGCAGGGTTAATAGTCAAATGTCTCCATATATAATAAAATCTAAAAAATCTGTATATCTGATTGCTTTTTTCACAAACGAAATTAGATACAAATACTTTTTGACTTTTCAAATCTATCAAGAATCTAGAGTTTTATGCTTCTAGCTTAAAAAACAAATTCCAGCCAAGATAAATGATATAAACAACTAGAAAAAGAAAAATTTTATGCTTTAGAAAGTGAAAACTGTTGTAGAAAAATTCAGTGAGCAAACTGGCAGCGAATCTACTGCTTTATAGACCAAAAGGTATCTATTTGAAGAAGACACATGCATGTTAGAATACAAAAATAACTGAACTTTTGTAGTCACTTGGATTTAAACACACAATCAAATCACACATGTTCTAATATGACAGTATTGAGCACAATTTTTTTATTATCTAATCAAGTCATTCATCACATTTTTATGAATTCACCATATTATCGTGTTTGTTCATATATTAACCGTTCGATGGTTGATCGTTATAATTGATATAAATCGATGGCCTTGATCATACATCATACCATGTTGCGTGTATGCAAGACGAGCATGTGTGCTTAACATACAAGCACACTCACTTCAATACACTAATTAATCATTATTCAAAAGCAATATGTATAAAAAAAAGTGGTGAGCAAAGATATATGTATTACTTTTCTTTTCTCTTTTTAATGCGAGATTTATTAAATAATGTAATAAATACTTTCTTACAAACGTCAAGTAAAGTTTCATTGTGAAACCATTTTAAAAACTCATAAAAATATACTATATTTTGAAAATACTCAAGGGCGTTGTAGTTGTCGCTTATGTTGTCTGGTAGATCAACGAGAGAAAAATTATAGGAATAGGTAAATAGAAGAGTACAATTGCTACTACTCTCTACAAGTCACTCTCTTTCTTAATCACGAAGTCAGCCTTGGGCAACAAGCCACCTTCTGATAGGTAAAGCCAATCTTAAAAATCCTAGTCCATACAATTAGAGAAACTTGATACATATTGGATCTATTAGTGGTATCAATCCCCATAACCCGTTAAATGTACCAATCTAATAATTACATGAACCCACGCAATACAAGACACAGGTAAAGCCAACCTTAGAAATCCTAGTTCATACAATTAAAGCAACTTGATACATATTAGATCTGTTAGGGATATCAGTCCCCACAATCAGATAAATGTATCAACCTAATAATTACATAAACCCACGCAATACAAGACACAGGTAAAGTCAATCTTAAAAATTCTAGTTCATACAGTTAGAGCAACTTGATACATATTGGATCTGTTAGGGGTATCAGTCCCCACAACCAGATAAATGTACCAACGTAATAATTACATGAACCCACGCAATACAAGACACAGGTAAAGTCAATCTTAAAAATCCTAGTTTATACAATTAGAGCAACTTGATACATATCAGATCTGTAAGGGGTATCAGTCCCCACAACTAAAAAAATGTACCAACCTAATAATTACATGAGCCCATGCAATACAAGACACAGGTAAAGCCAATATTAAAAATCCTAGTCTATACAATTAAAGAAACTTGATACATATTGAATCTGTTAAGGGTATTAGTCCCACAACCCAATAAATGTACCAACTTAATAATTGCACGAACCCGCGCAACACAAAATACACACCCGACAATGACAATGACTACTAAAGTCACTAGCCTATCCCAAAAAGAAGAAAATGTCAGTTGTGCTACTGTGGGGGTAATACACGACTAGGTTGGTTATCAATATAGCCTTAAAAATTTTAGCTCAAAAGATTTTACGGGATGCGTAGTTTGTTATTGTCACATCCCAACTCTATTGGGTGTATGATTGGTCCTTTCAAATTGCAGCCGGCCAGCTTAGCCCTATGTGGATGCGTCGACTACTAGCCCAGAGCCACAAACATTATCCACAAAATGAGGATCCCAACCCTTTAATGCTGTGCCCTTGGGTTTAGCGCTTGGGCGGCCCATAACAACATCAATGTTTGTGACAGGCTGTTTTGAAATTAGGTAAAGAAAGAAAAAGGCAAAAAAAAATTTAAATTTTTTATTTTTAAAAAAAAAAGAAATGAAAAGAGAAGAAAAATAGAAGAACAAAAAGGAAAAAAACTATTTACTCTTTCTCTCTTTTTCTGTCTTCTTTTTCTTATCTTTTTTTTTGTTTATTTTTTTTACAAAACTAAGCAAAGAAGAAAAAATATCCTTCTTTCATTTTCAGTTGTATTACTGTGGTAAAGGAGGGCTTATCTAAACCTGTTGATTGATGCTAAATACATTCTTTCTTTTTCTTTTTTTGTGTGTTTTGGCCGAGATGATACTGAATATATTCAAGCTTAATATTAGCCGTATGTTGGCATATACTGGAAGCAAGGAATTCTTTTTTTGTTTTTTTTTTGTTTTATACAAATTGTTCAGATCTTTAATTGATTCCTCCATCGAGCTCGTATAAGACCATGGTCTATATAAATCAAGTAAACCTCATTTGTTGTATATTGATTTGTTGGGCACATGGGAAAAGGAATTGTTGGCAATTCGAAAAGTGTCCTCCTAATCCAAGTTTCGTTGTTTCTAACACAAGGACACCACTCCCTTTTGTTTTTTTTTTTTTTGGTAATCAAAATAAATATGCAGATAGTCTACTCTATATACCAACCATAAAGTACTGCCCTACAACATTCATAACTATATGCAGATATGCCCGACCCCAATGCAAGTAAAGAGTTATGGTTAGGCAACCGCGTGTTAAAAGTCCTGCAAAGCAGGTGTAACCCAACGATAACTAATGGCATTTATAACTATCTACTCAGTACTTATTTTTATTAAATTGATATATGAGGTAATTTATTATATCAACAACATAAATTTGTAATTAATGAAAAGACTTTTAATGTAGTGAATAACACATAACAAAATCTAATTTACACGAGTACTGAAAAATCTTATGCTACCTGACTACTAGACTTTTTTTACTTATACTAGAATCCTACTTTGTAAAAGGACAAAATTATTCTTGAAGTGTTCTCCTGCGACATGTAAAGGCTATGTTTGGCGATTCTTACAAATTCTCCCCATTGAAAAGGGTACCATCGGGCTAGGCCGAGCTAGCTTGGGCTCAAGTCAAAGTATTTGAGTTGGGCCAATTCTTCAACCCTTAGGCTCAAGTCCACCCTAGGGGGTTCGAAATTTCATGGACTTGAGCTAGTATCAGGCCGAATTTACTTCCCCACCGACGCCCTTAGACCTTAGTCGTATCTTCCTTTTTACTAGATTTAGATATGCCCCATTAGTTATCTTAACACACTAGGTGTCAACCCATATAATATACGGGAGTAAGAGTTGTTCAAATCATAAATAGTTAATTTAAAATTCATAACAATTAATTATACAATTGTATTGTATCTTTAAAATATAAATAGATATTGACATATATGGTATTTTATTTAATTATAATTACATTTTTGGATATTAAGTTCAGAAAAAGTTCTGACAATATGATATTATATATATATACATATATCTTGTCTATCTTACAAAACTAATCTTATCTTATATATATATATATATATATTACAAAATTAATACATCGTATCATATCTCTAAAATATAAATAGATATTGATATATATATATATATAATATTTTATTTAATTATAATCACTTTTTTTTATAGATATTAAGTTCAGAAAGAGTCCTGACAATCTGATATAATATATATGTATTTTATCTATATTACAAAACTAATCTTATCTTATCTTTTATATATATATATATATATATATGAATAATTAGAAAATTAAATTTTAAAATTTTAAAAACACTTCCAAGAATATTGACGAACATAAACATTGGACACAAAATATAATCATACATGTGAGAGGATTATTCGGGAGTTCCAAGAGCACTACATCACTTTAACCACTAATAGCCGAAGATGTTAATCTCATGGCAACAGATCAATATTAGGGAGATAAATATAATAAATGCAAAAAAAAATAATCAGATTATCCAGCTCACAAAATATACGAAGAAGAACTATGCGCACTCTAATTTCCTCAATAACTTGATGGGACTATTACTACACTGTAAGCTAAATTCGGGAAATATAAGGTACTCTAATATTAAAACAAACAAAATGGTGCTACATACATGCATATATCACATCACAGAAGGCTCAGATCTTCAAAATCAATAATGAAGCATGGACAAAAGCATTATACCCCAACGGAAATTTCGAATTGATAACTGACACATCTAAATTATACATATACATATACATATATAAATTTGTTAACGCAATCACACACGCTCACGAAATAAAATACGAGAAATCTAGTAAAGAACATAGAGATTATCGTGGTTCTCAAAACCGGATACGTCCACAGGAGCAAAAGCGATGATTTTTTTTTATTCCATCTTCTAAGGTTTACAATCAGAGAATATATATATATATATATATAAACCTTAACAAGAGTATTTAGTCTATTTTTTTAAAATACTCTTATAACACCGTAGCATTTGGCTACTTCTTTTAGAACTTGTTGATGTCTCTCCATATCAACATATGAGCCACAAGTTTCAACAAATTTAAATAAAAAAAGACACTCAATGTGATATACCATACACTAAAAAGACCAACGGTCAAATATCTATATTGTAATATTAACTACATAATCAAGTCTCTGATTATAGCATACCAAAATGTGACCCTCATACAATCAATGGTATCGTCCCCTTTCACTGTGCAGAAATTGTATTTTTTGCTTTTGTTCCATAGAAAATAAATAAAAATTGGTCTTTTCCATAACCAGAAAACTGTTCCAATTTTTCCAAGCAGAAACTAATACTGTGTTGACTATCGACACTAGATTTCTTGTACGGTTTCACTTCTTTATAAATCTCCATCCAACTTGAAATTTGAACTACACCGGAGTCACTTAGACTTTACCAGTTACCAGAAAACCTTTACTGCAGTGATGAAGAAATACAAATATGTTAGAAAGATATTTACAGAAAATGCAATACAAAGGACTTCAAAACTTTTAGAAAACACACGTCAAATGCGAAGGTATGATCTTAAAACATATAATAAATCATGACATTCCGCCAAAGAAGATTATGCAACATGCACTACTGTATTGGCAATCAAACATAAAAAAGTATGCTTAACAAGTGCACAACTGTATTCTAACAGCAACCTAGCTATCAGTTCACAATATCCTAATGCATATTAGGGTATCCATTTTCATTTACAGTAAAAGCACAAAAACTATATATATATACAAACACTACTTATGAATGGCATAGTATTTTGTTCAATGCAGTTGCTTTAGATTGTTAGAAGATTCACATAAAAATACATCTTATAATTCTCATTAAAACAAATAAAACATAACTTAAAAATAAACTAAATTACAATGCAATATTATTATCTTAATGAACAATAAAATATAGTAAAAGGAAAATAAAAAAGCTGGCATGTGAGAATTGAGAGGCATGATAACACTGTTCTAAAGCAACTGTACTTCCCAACGTGAAAGTACAATCGGACATCAGCTGTTCTAATATTCAACTCAATTGCTCACAATCTATCTTCTTAGGAGTCATGTTTGCCAGGAAAATAATGAACCATTCCAACCGCAGTTGTCTATAAAATAATATAGAAAGCATAGAAATAGTAGATCGAAGATGGTAGAGAATAAGTGCATGTAGAGCTTTGTATATCTCAAGTATGTCTTTTATATATATTACCTTTGTTTGCATATCAAACAATGACAAGTATAAGCATTATATAGGTTTTAAGAAACTAGCTGTTATAGGCTATTAAGTTCTCAAATAAATGGCTACTAAATGTTGTAATGGTTCAATATAATTATGCAATAAACTCTATCATAAACTTTGTCATATAACTTGTAACTGACTAGTTAAATAATATAAATAAAATTTTGAAATTTAATAAAAGAATAATTTTATTCTAACACCTCACACACACACACCTTATGCACACACCTCACATATAATGAAAGCACACACCTAGGTGGCTTGAGGTTAATCTCTCACTTAGCACATCCTTGCTTCACCACACAACATTAATTCACATGATTAGCATAATTAGGCATATTTATTATAATTAGTCATCATTAACATTAAGCTAAGCATGGAGATGGATTAAGCTAATTAATCATGCGTAAAATAAATAAATACTCATATGACATAACCTCATTATAACATACTAATCAAGCTCCTTGATTAAAGTAATCATGCACTCATAAGCATGCTATTAAGCTAAATATAATGTTAAGCAAGATAGAATTTTACACGTAGATTCTCTCTCTCTTGCGGCAGAGTGAGTAGACTCATTTTTTTCTTCTCTTTCTCCAGTTTTCTTCTACTAATTCTACTTCTAGAATCTACGCTGAAGTCTGAATACCAGAATCCACTCCACTCCGGCATACCTTGGACTTGCAGACCTTTTCCAAAGTTTGAGCAAACTCCCCTATTTTTTCCAGCTTCAGGTAATATACATGTTATGCGTAACTGATAAAAGACTAGTTTTGTGAATTGATTTAATAGTTTTCTATTTCTTTTTCTCTTTTTTTTTGGCATTCTGTGTTCAAAATTTGAGTTATGGTTTGATGTGATTCGCAAAATACTCCATTGATGCATGATGGTTTATCACTTTATCCTTTTACTATTTAGCTTTTGAAACAATTGTCAATATATATATGTTAAGAAAAATTTCACAGTACCTGAGGACATTGGAAATTTCACAGTAGACAGGAAATTACATTATTCATCATCCATTGAGGACAAATAAATTTAGGCAGTGGAAGGTAAGGGAATTGAATGTAGATTAAAAAGATGTATTCTTCAATAGCATGTTCCTTTTCTGTTTTGCTCTTTTGTTTTCTCTTCTTTTTTTTTTCAAATTTTTCCAGCCTAATCATTAACCAAACAAAATTAACAAAAAGTATGGTTTTCCCACCCTTGGGAGGGGGAAAAGGCCGTCTTGCTTTAACCCATTTCATTGTTATAGAATCACCGCATTTGTCAAAGAATGCTAGTAATTAGTGTTGGAATATTTTGTGTAAAACACAAACTTTGAGTCATTGTTAAGATGGAACTCACATGTTCTTTTTAGTGAGTCCAAAATGTTTTGTGTTCTCCTCCATAAGAATATGAAGAACAAGCATTTACTTGCTCAAATCCATGGAGGTTTGAATGAGATAATGACCTCCAAAGTAGGTACCATGAGTATGATTTTTGGGTAGAACTAAACACTTATCTTACATTGATTTTCTATGAAAAAAGTGATGGGTATATAAAACCTAAGTTTTAAGATTGGTTTGGGCCCCAATGGGCACCCCACTTTTGTGAAAGGGGAGGACTTATGAAACTCATGGGTTGACCCAAATAAACCACACGCGTGCCCCGCCGGCCGGTTCGGTGCAGATGCGGTTTAATTAATATTAAAATGGCTTGGGTCGATTTAATATTTTTGGACACGGGTTGAACCGAATTGGTTTAAATTTAAATTCCAACAGTTGCGTCCCTTCCTTTGATGCCTAGATTTCTGCGACTGTTTCAGGCAGATTCTGACGGTTCATTCAGTCTGTTCACATCTTCGTCTTTGTCTTAGAAATTTTGTACGAATTTCTATCTAGGTTTCATCCAGTTTATTTCTTATTTTACCGGTCGTGTTATAAGATGATATTATATATATTCTGTGTGATGAATTTCAGTGGAAATTCCATCACTTGCTTATGTGTTTCTGTACTAAATTTCAGTGTTGAAATTCTACAGAATGACAATAGTTTTTCTGTGTAGAAAATGTCATCTGTTCATGATCATTTCATGTTGATTTTATCAGAAACGCCTTAGGTTTCTGTATGGAATTAAATGTCATAATTCTGTGTAGAATTAGACAGAAATTCCTCACTGTTTTATATCATACATGTTGCATTCATTCCATAAATTGAGAGAGTAAAATCAAAGATTGATTCGTTGAATCTTGAATATTGTAGTGCTATTTATTTAAGATTGTGATAATTTTATCTTGAAGATAGACGTCCATTCATCCCATGAGCATATGTGTGGGGGACGAATTTATCTTAAGTTAAGAGTGTATAACACTCGACTTGATCTCTCTTGCATCGCATATTTTATTATTTCATTATATAAAACTTGTTGAATATATCATATTACGTTATTTCATACACATTAATTAATGTTATTGATTTCACTTTATGATGACTACATGACAATAATTTTACTATGTTTCATTTCATTTTATTGTGGCTACAGATTGAAAAACATTATACAACAAATATTTTTCCTACAATTAGTAAGTAATATTTCCATTACTAATAGAAGAGGCATTTACCTTCATAGATTGGTCTTTTTTTTTTTTTTTTTCTGTGTATCACTTACTGTTGAACGTGTGTTCTCCATTTTGTGGCCTTCTGTGTTGATTTGTACTGAGGATATAGTATAGTTTATGATATTTCAAATCTCATGTTCTGAAAATTACCTTATATTTCACTTAATATCTGCATGAAGTATGCAGATTTCTCAAATAGACAGCCATATTTCTGCAGATTGCTTTCACATTTGTGGTTTATCCGTCCTTGATTCTTGCATATATGGGGCAAGCTGCTTAGTTTGTTATTATTATTATTTTTTTAATGTGTTTTTTTATTGTAGAAGGGTTTTGATTAGAATAACTCCATAAATTTTGACCTTGAGAAATTCTGTTATTGTATTGTGATTATGTTGCTTGTAATGGTTTTATGTCATTCTTTTCTTCTTTCAACTCTTCATTCCAAGTTATATTGTTAAATTGTGATTTTATGCATTCTACGATATTCTTTTGTTTTAGAAATTAAGAAATCTATAGAAAAATAAAAATAAAAAGGAGATATAAAAATATATCCATACCTATTGAGAAAAGAACAAAACAAAATTAAGTTCGCTAGACTCCATCACTATTTTGTTGAAGTCTCCTTACTTTGCCGTGGATTCTGTCCATGGTTAGTAGAGAGGGAGATTTTCTAATTTTGTGTTCATGATGTGTGAGAGAGAGAGAGAGAGGAATTTCCTTCCTTTTAAGCTCCAATAAAGAGACTTCCTAAACATGGATTCCCTATTTTTGGGTTTTATTCTAATTAATTACTGGGTGAAAGAGAGAAGGTGAAGGGGAAGAGGTTTCCTATTCTGAAACTCTTTGAATCGATTACAAACTTTGCTTCTATGTTTATAATCATAAAATCGGTTATGTTATTTATCACATGTGGACCAATCAAATATTTATTTTACAATTAACTTCACAATTTAACTTCAGAAGATCTGGCCAAGCTTCATTTATATCGACGATGGCTTGCAATTCTTTTTTTTAATGCCCGTGTGCATCTATGTTTCTAACTCATTACGCTCAGGTCGCAATGGAATGAAGCGTTACTTCCATTTTAGCAATACAAATCTACCCTTTATAATAAAAGTTGAGATTCACATAAATTGAGCTTATCATAAGAATCATATTATCCAATAATAAAACCAGTTCAGCCTCCTTCCTAGGTGCTTCCAGCTCAGTGTCATGTTCAAAATTAGCTCTTGAATGATTTGAAGCAAATCATACTTGTTTTTGTCTCTTTTTCAGTAGCGGTAGCTCTTTAAAAAACTTGTTCATTAGCCAGTCCAGCAATATCGTAGGGGACATTGAAAAACTTATTGAAATTATAATTTAAGAAAACAGCAAAACGACGCCTTAATACCGGGTTTTCATGTGATCAAATATTAATTAAGACAAGATCTAGCGTCAAAGGTCATGGATTCAAATACATATATGATGGAAAATCATATGTTTGATTAAAGCTCAAAACAATAGGAGATTCATGCATGTTCTCATGTGCAAAGAGAGAGAGAGAGAGAGAGAGAGAGAGAGAGAGAGAGAGAGAGAGAGAGAGAATAATAGATATAGTACAGGATAGGATAGGAGGAAAAGAGAGTGGCAAGTGACGGGAGGTGGACAAAACGTGCAACCCATGTGAATGGGGCGGGTCCACGGCCCACTTCCTTCAAAAGAGAATCTATCTCTTAAGGTTAAAAGGGTCAGTAAGAAATGTCCACATCCCACCTTTAAAGATCCAAAGCCCACATTGCATTAAACAACTCAAGCAAACACCATACTCCTATTGCATTTCTATAAGATTAAAAAAAACACTTTGCAAAACATGCTAAGTAATAATGACATTGCAAGCTATATAAACAACAAGAACAACAAAAAGAGGGGAACAAAATCATATATATAACTAAACATATATATATATATATATATATTGACTTAATTAAGCCTATGCTTTGACAGCAAAGGAATCATAACAAATTCAACACACTATTGAACCCGAGTTAAGCCGTTTCCAAGTCCGAGTCGGCTCAGTGTTTCGTGGGTGTTGGAGGCTTGCATTGGTAGCACTTGGCAAAGAGCCCAAATGTGTCAACTTGCCTCACAAAGTTGGTCATGCTAGCCCATCCGCCGAACCCGAAACCCACCACCAAAATCCAACCCACAATGAAGATGTTGATGGCATACATCGCCGTCCAGCTTGGCATGAAGAAAGGAGGCTTCTCTGCTGCATTCTGCAATTCAGGCAAATACCAAGGAATTCAGGCCCTTTTAATCAAATGTTTTGATTCAAAGCTCTCTCTAAAGGCTAGTTTGGTAAGGATGAGATTGAGTTTGACAAATGTGTCAAAGTGGGGTTTTTTTCTTTTGGGTTGTTACATTTCATGGAGAAAATATGGTAAATATGTCCAACCGTCCAAGGTAGGGCTCCAGTCAGTCAACAACTACTAAGCCAGCTCATCTCAGACATAACACAACACTCGGACTGTAGCATTTAACTAAAATGAAAAGGACATTCCACCTATCTAGTCTCATCCACCAAATATTTCCAAATCCAAGCCTTTAATGCTATTGTACGCCTCTCTCTCTCTATCTCTCTCTCTGTCATAGCTAGCATACTAGCTAAAACAGTGGAATATGGGAAGCCCCAACAAAACTGGGGTACCCACTTTATCTTTAATGACCAACATAGCCCTTGATAATCACAGAATTACCAGTACATGAAACAGTCAATTAAAGAAGGAAAAAGGGTATTGCTGTAAATTGATGTAGATGTCACATAAAGTCTTATAGATTATGCCTGAATGGATGGACCAGGACAGAGCTAGAATGGCAGCACGAATAATTGGGTAGAGAGAGAGAGAGAGAGGAGGGAGAGAGATACCTGCCGGGCGGAGGCCTTTCTGTAAGTAAGCATATGGGCGAGAGCTGGGATGATGTAGACGGTGAAGCTAACCAATAGAGCCCCAACGGCCGAGTTGATGGGTCCAAAGAATGGGAAAATAATGGCCAAAAACCATATTGGTATCACCACCGGCAACCTCACCAGTGCCCTCAAGCACAAACTCCTCGTGTCATGCATTCCAATTACTTTCTCCCAAACAAAGTACAAAGGTGTGCAAGCGAAC
The DNA here is from genome assembly GCA_033060915.1 of Euryodendron excelsum. NCBI lineage: Eukaryota > Viridiplantae > Streptophyta > Magnoliopsida > Ericales > Pentaphylacaceae > Euryodendron > Euryodendron excelsum. Next base: position 2,176,362 of record CM065395.1, read on the forward strand.
CCAAATGTTATAAACTGCACCACCACAAAAACCAACCCAGTCAAGATTTTCATTCACAACCCAATTTTTTTTTTTTAAGGACAATTAACCAAAACGAGAGTAAGGTACGTTTGGTAGAAGTTATTTTAAGCTTTTTTTTAATTTCTAGTAGTAGACCTGGTGAATGAGCATTAGGATAACGGCGGCATCGCGCCAACGGGTCTTTGGGAGGAGAGAGAAGGCATTGGAGTGGTTTAATAGTTGGTCGCCAAATGCCCAGTAGACGGCGGTAGCTGACGGAATCGTTAGTGTGAAAACGTACAGGGTTGCCACCAAGTATATGTACTTGAATTTTTGGGGTTTCCACATTGCGTGCATAATTTCTCTGCAAAATTTCCTTTAGTTAATGTTGGCAAATCAAAGTTGAAAAAATAGCTCAAAGTAATCTATGGATTTTGCCATCACGTAAAATGGTTGCCTAATTGACAATAACACTTAACTTCAATCAAATCAAGAGAAAGGAGATGGAAATAAATCCAACAATCGCGCTGCCAATTGACAACGGGGGAAAAACTGTGTGAAAGATTTGAATGATCCGAGGACATGTTTCAAAGCATGGCATTGGATTCTAATTAGCATTTAATTTTGATATATTAACAGTAAATTTTTTTTTTTTTTTTTTTTTTACGTAAGTGAGACACCTGCCACGCGTAAACACGTATTGTATTTTGGTTCTCGTTTGTATAAAAAAATTTTACACTATAATATATCAAAATTAAATTCTTCTAATTATGACTATGAATAATACAAGAAATTCTTAAAATGACCTATATACCCATTCATTTGAGAGACGAAGGGGAATCACGCGTACAAGAAAGGAAAATGTTATTTTTATAAAAATAAAAATTATACACTCTAAAATAATATTATTTTTATAATTAAAAATTATCATAATAAGTGTTTTATTTTAAATTAAAACATTCTCATTTGATCATTTCATTTTTGCATATATAAATTCGAAGCGAGTTTTTTGATTTAATAGCATCACCAACACAAGAATCGGGTAGGGAAGGAAGAAATGGAGAAGATACTCATGATAAAAGTAGAAAAAAAGATCCATTTCACTGTTTGTTTTTGTGCTAGCGGAATGGAGGGGGGTAATGTTGTTTTCCAGGCAAACAAACAAAAGCAGTTTCTATAATTCTGTCTGTGGTCTCAAACCCCGAGGTGGCCGGCAAAAGCTGCAAAGAGAAGCCGTGTAGAAAGAAGAGAAGAAGATAATAGGATACAGACATATACATACATACATACATACATACAAATATATAGGAAAGATAGAAAGTTTACACAGTGACAGCATGTCCACCGAAGGTGTATAGTATATTGGTGGCTCCGGTGAAATACAGCACTAGCTTTTGGGGAGCCGAGTGTTCCACCCCAACAACCTGCAAAAGAACACCCACACAACTTTTACTTGCTGCAAGCAAAGACATACTTGCCAAAACCAGCACACAAAGTTCAAACTAATGGCTTCCATATGGGGAAAGGAAACCCAATAAAGACGACTGGTTGATGTATATTTATAATTTACATATAATATTTCTATGTATATATATGTATGTATGTATTACCTGGCCATGGACTAAAGCTGCTACGGTCAGGTACCAGGCCGTGTATGTGGTCATCCCAAGGCCTAGAAAAGACCAAATCCGGTAGTTGTGAAAGGAGGGTATGAAAACAGTGGTAGCACAGCAAGCTCCAAATATGTATGTCCATGTCCTCTTGTCCAATTTGTCATTGATGTAGTATATGTTACTGTAAAACAATCAAAATTTGGGGAAAAAAAAAACTCAGTTTCTATATTTTTTTTTATTGGAGTTTGAAAAAAAAAAAATTTCAAGACCTCACCTTGCACAAGCAATAAGCTGTATAACAGATCCGAATAGAAGAAAAGTACAGTTGAAGGCTAGACCCACTGCCTTCCAGTAAGGACCCAGTAACCCATCAAGTACTTCAAACCACTGCAACTCACAAAAATGAAAATGGGTTCAGTAATCAGCGGTGGCGGAGGCGGTGGCGTTGGTGTTGGTGGTGGTGGCGGTGGGGAAAACCAACCTGTATGACATGGTTCTTGAAGCTAACGTTCTCTTTCTCCTTTCTGGTTCGGTACTCAATGTACAAAACACTGATGAGATACGCTGTCCAGCTACCAAGAAGGCCGTAGAATATCTGGAATAGTATTCCTGATAGGAAACCCAGTTGAGAGAACGAGTACGGCAAGGTTAAAAGAACTTGCGCTACCTGTCATGAACATGGTAAAATTCTTGAAATGGGTATATATATGTCTGTGTATGTATATGTTTTTGTGGGTATATAACATACTTGATTCGAAGCACAACTGAACCAAGCATCCCAAACAGAACCACCATGCCAGAGGATGCTCTTGACACTGAAAATGGAGTAATCTCCTTCTGACTTCTCTTCTTCCTTAGTAGCTTGTTCGGTCTCGTTGAAGTTGGAGACGATGGCTTCCTCTGCTTGCTTCTGAGGCAACATTGTCTTTGATTTTCCTCTAGAGGCTGACGTCTAATTCGGGCAGATCTGAAACACAAAAACGACGCTAAATGAGACAAAAAAATAAACGAAACTAAAAGCTACTCTTCCCCAGAAAACGAAAGCTAAGAAGCCCCAAGATCCAAGAACCCAGAAAAAAGTACTAAAAATCAAAGAAAACAAAAACAAAAACAAAAACAAAGAACAATTTTAAGCCCCGGTACCGGTTTCACATACCTTGTTTGAGACGTCTCTTTCTGGAACCCAGATCTCCGAACACAGTCCCTTGATTGTTCAATAGCTTATTACAATTTCTGACCTTTTCTTTTGTTTTTGAAAGCAAAGCAAGGAAAAAAAAAAAAGTACAGGGTTACAAGAAGCACAGAGGGAGGGAGAGAGAGAGAGAGAGAGACTTAAATGTTCCCCCAGAAATAATTGCAAGAGCTCCAACTAGAATCAAACCACAACTAGCCCCATTTAACAACTAGCCCACTTAAATGCGGCTCCAATACCCCTCTCTCTTCAGATAAACACCCAACCAAAGGCGGCGAGAGAGACCTCAAAAGCAGCGAAAACTCAGAGCTGTTTCCTACTACTGGTAGCAACTTCAACTACAGAAGAGTAGCAAAGAAAGCACCACTTTTGGATCCTATTCGAGTACACACGCATATATAATAAACAAATACATTTATATATATATATATCTATATAGCTTTTTTTGGCTTTGAAATTCCTCTTTTCCCCTTTAAAGAGGACGGTACTCCAATGCACTGTATTCCCACTTCTGATTCGATTCTTGGGTCTTCCTTGGTTTGACAGGAAGAGAATCGAGTTGGTTTTGCGACAAAGACTTGGTTCTGATCAGTAACGACTTGACAGATAGCCAGAGATATCCTTTTTATAGGCTTATTCCGTCTCTTAAGGGCTCAAATATCATTATCATTAACGTTATAAAAAGGAATTATAATTAGTAAGATAGAAATTAGATTAAAAAATGAGTAATTAAATTTTATTTTTTTTGATTGGAGTCAAAATTAATTGATTTTTTTATGATTTAAAAATAAATACATAATTTTAATGTGATTTGGTTCTAAACGTAAAATGAGTGAAAATCATTACATTAAATGCGATTCTGTCACAATTATATTTTTGTCATTTATTTATTTAAAATATAACATCAAAAAAATGATTTTTTTTCTTTTATATCCAAATAAAGGATTGTTATTTATAGTGACATTTTTATTATTTTATCAAATTTGTTATGATTTCATCAACTTACAAATAAGTCCAAATTATAAGAGAGTTATGTGTACACTTTTAAATCACAGAAATGTCATATAATTTTTACTCAAATCATAAAAAGTAAAGTTTAATTGCCTCTTAAAACAAAAAAAACTTAAGTAGGCATCGTATTTTTACCATATTGCCCAACTATATTGGCATCATTTTGTAAAGATTTCAAATTTTGCTTTTTGTGTTTTTGGAAACAAAATAATTGGGAACTTAAAAATATCATTGTTTTTATTTTGGTGTGAAAACGTTTTTTTGAAAACTTAGAAAAACAAATTTCATTGTTTTCTAAAAAGATAATATCCATTTAGAAGTACTATCAGTTTTTATTTTTTGTAGTGCGCCACAAATATGTGTTTTTATTTTTTATTTTTTATGATCTAGTGATGGCATTTGTAGGTTATTGTTCTGCTAACAACACCATACCAATATTTTGAAAACAGAGAATACACTCATTTTAATGTTTTTTTTATTTTTTATTTTTTTAAAATAAAAAGTAAAACAAAAAATATTTACCAAACGGACCCTTTTAGTCCTGTGAAATTAATTTAAACATGCAATGCATAGTTTGTTAGGTGTGCATATTACTCCAACGAAATCATATTATGATTGATATTAGTTTGGTATAAACACATTAAATACTTGTTCTCTTGAAAGTTAAATTTTGCATCATTGGCAACAAATATGATTCAAGTAGTAGTAGCGGCTTCAGTTCTAAAAAACTGTAATTCCCATAATTATAACACAGTATTTTTGGTGAACTTATCTTTAGAGTAAAAGCTAAGATTTTCTTAATGAATACACATAATTGTTCAAACTTCAGATTTTTTTTTAATAAAAGTTAGTATGAAAATTTTGATTATTCACCAAAAATCAGGGCTCCTCCATCAACGAGACAAATATTAAATAATTTTGTAATGCTAACTATTGTTACTAAAATTTAAACCTTTTAGTGCGAAACAGATGAAATACATAAACATATGAAAAAAAGCATTATTTAAAACTTCGTGTACTATTTCATCAACAAATAAAATTGCAAGTACTACCAGCTTATTGATTTTTTTGTGTTAATTATATCAAGACTCCTAATTTATCAAAAGTTTTTACTTTACCCTTTCATCTTTAAAACATTACATGTAGACCCCTCGTGTATTGGAGATCTTGCTCGAAATAACTCACTAACGAAATAAACAAATGACATTACTAACTTCGAACTATAAGACACAAATGGGGTGCAGTTAACGAAATATAAAATGACAAATCTACTATTGAAAAAGGTAGGCAAAAAAGGTGACGGTTTGAAGGAGAGAGAAATAGATGAAGGAGAATAGAGAGATGATTAATCCTTTCTCTCTATAACAAATGACAGATATACACTTTGTATATATATTACAAAAAAGACAATTTAATTTTCAAAATGGTGTCTTTGTAAAAAAAGAATATTTGGAGATAAAATATAGACTTCTGATCATGTGCATTACACACAACTTAATACTATTCATTTGGTTCAATGGATGTCAAATGGAACGGTAATATAGCCATTCACGATTTACATGTAATGTTTTGAATATGGAGGGAATAAAGTGAAAACTAGTGATAGATTTAGGAGTCTGTGTAATTAACTTTTGTTTTAATTAGTGCGACCACCCTCTGGTAAGCCTGAGTTTTTTTAAAAAAAAAAAAAGAAACAGACAACTTAAATTTATTCCCCAGGACGCAGCGCTGATGGTAAGAACGAGTAACGTAATCGACTCTTAGTTGTAGATTTTGAGTTCAAGCTCTGTTGACAGCATTAACTCTGCTATTTACCTGAAGGTGTTTGAAGACTAGTGGGGCCCACCTTTTTCATTTCAGCCTTTTTTCGGAGTTTCTCAGGTCGGGCAGGTGTTTCGAGTTACCAAAAAAAAAAAAAAAAAGGGCAATTTCAAAAAGTGAAGTCGAGTTCGGCGCGGCGCAGGAAATTGTCTCTTTGGTGGGCAGAGGTGGCTCGAGGCTAAGACGTTGTTATTGGATATGGACCCGACACCAAATGTTCAAATGCACGCTTCAAAATGCCAAAACAAACACGCGAGCCATCAAACCACGAACCCCACTTACCCGCCGCCGGGCCGCAATAGGTAGAAAAGATGCCCCCTTTCCCATCGACGGCTCGATGTGGCCCAAAACCGGCTGAAGGACCCACACCTCCAACACTCCCTATTATCTTGTAAATTCACTTTCGTATTTTTTTAAAAATATTAATTAAAGTACAAAAAAATATTATTTTTATTTTAGGAGAAGAGGAGATGAGACATAATTGGTCACAATTCGTGCCACTTTGAATAGATTTAAACTAAAAATCTTAACAATCGAGTTACTTACAACTTGTTTAAAACTTGAGAGATGGAACAAAAAATAAAGAAAAAGAAGGTAAATTTTTAAAATTTTGTCATTTTCCTATTTGATATTACTTTGAAGAGAAAGGATGAAAAAAAAAGGAAAAGAGAAGGAAAATAGTGAAAAAACAATAAACTTTCTCTCTTTATCTATATATATATTTTTACTTTTCTTTCATTTTCTTTACAAAACCAAATAAGAAAAGAAAAATATCTTTCTCCCACTTTCTCTTTCCTTTATTTATGTTTCTTTCTTTTTCTCAAGTTCCAAACAGACTCGTAACAGGAGAATCAAATGTCTAACTACAAGATATTGATCAAAGACATGAATAACTTAGGAATATGATTTTGGCCATTAGTTTGGAAATTTGTACATAAAAATTTTGCACAACAATGATGTTTCTGTGTCATTTTTAAAATTATAAACTAAAATAATTGGTGTAATGGGTTAAAAAAATCTACAAATAACTACATCATTCTGTATAAAAACTCTCTTTGTATAGCATTACTCAATAAAAATCAAGCATTGTGCCATATAGCTTATTTTCTATGTCCTATTTGGTAAATCAATATGATAATTCCTATGATTTCTTAATGATATATGGTCTACAACAAGTAACATCCAATCAATATGTTGATCTCTAGTTAGATCTTTAATACAATTACTTCCAAAATTTACTGATTATTAATGTACTACTATAATATTTACGAACAATGTTTATGTGCCAAAGTCGCAAATCAGGCAAAGTAGCGCAAAAGGATACTCCCAATATAGTTTACAGTTGACAAGGTTATTCTCCGCATTAGTGTTTTGTCTTCCACGTGGAGTCTTCAAAATGTCATGTGTCCCACGATCGACAACAAAAATGATGAAGTTGTCTGAACCCCTTTTCTGGGCTAGTCCAAATGCATGGTGGTGATAACGGTGGCAAAGGCTTTTGGCGGGGGTGGCGGCCGCCGTCGTGGTGATTTGAAGGCCAAATTAGTCGATCTCATAGAGAAAAAAAACATCAACGTGCAATTCATACTCGATGCAAAAAGACCCCACGTTGCCCGTTCAAACGGGGATTTGTCTGCTCGGTGGAGGGTTGTGCTCTCACGCCGCCCCACTCCGGCCAATACCATCCCTTCAAAAATTACTCCCTTTTTTATTTTATTTTATTATTTCCAAACAGTTTATTAAAGACCAGAGCGTTCAACGCATGAAAAAATACTCGAACTCAACTCGTTAATTCAATGAACTCTTCTAAAACTACTTAACAATCATATATGCACTCTAAAACTGTATAAAAAGCGAAGACTCGAACTCTACTCTGTTTAACTTGATTGGAATCTCATTTTAATTAGTTCAAAAGATAAATAAATTAAATTTGAATACATTTTAAATCTCATTAAAATTTTAAGTTCAAACTTGAATAATTTACTAACCAACTTAGCTTAATTGGACTTGTTTGTTGCCTTAATTTAGACTAAGAGTGAGTCAATCACAAGTTAAATAATAAATTAAAAATATATTCAGTTTAATATTATTTTACTGACGTGATATTACGAGCCAATAAAAATGTGTTAAACGAATAAAAATTTACACCATTTTCTAGATGCAATTTTGAGATTTTCCTAACAAAGTGAAGAGGTGAGGTGGTATCAACTATCAACCAAGGAGGGAGTGCCGGTTGGGTTTTGTCAAATCATGTAATTGGACTTTGTTTTTTAACCTTGGGTTTTGGGTGCTTTAGTGGGGGATACAATGATTAGGGAATGGATTTTTATGAGAGAGGCCTTTGGCTATGCGGCACGAGGATCAAAATTCGGAATTTGTTCCCATCGTTCCCCAATCCCATGGGTCCCGCGATTACCGCTTGCTCCTCTATCGGCATCTTAAAGTTTTTTTAATTGGGTAGGTGGCATCATATATAACAGTTCCAATAATGTACAGTGTGTGTGTATATATAGATCTATATAAGGAATTATGTTGAGATAGTAGATTATTTGTTTTGAAGATTATATAAGGTATACTGATATAGCAATTTTCTAAATTAAGTAATATATATGTATTTAAAAAAACAAAGAAAAAAATAGAAAAAAAAAGAACAAAATAAACTAGTATTTTGTTTCCTTCTCCCTCCTTTTTTTTCTTTCTCTTTTTCTTTTTTTTTATTCATTTCATCACTAAATCTATAATCCACACAGCCTAATGAAGAAAAAACATTGACTCTAGTGTAGTGGCCTCGTAACAATGTAACAAATTCAATAGTATTGCTTGATATATTTGGTTCAATGTTCGAACAAACTAAAATCGGCTTGATCAAATTTTTAAAATAATGGTGCTAATGCAGTTTGTAAACAACATATTATTTTTAGTTTACTCATTTTTTAATATTTTGCACCAGCATATACTTATTGAAAAGGACAAATTACAATAATGATTGCAGTAATTTTACCCTTGTTTCAATTTGCATGGTTCATATTGTTTCAATAGCAATAAATATAAATCTCGATTTACAAAAATTTATACAATTGGTTAAATTTTAGACGGCCGTTTGACAAACAGATGAAAAGAATCTACGTGCACTATGCGTGCCACTTTATCAAGGCAAAAAGGTAAAACAACCATCTGTATCTCATATTGGATATCAAATTATAGTAATGATTTATGTAATTTTGCTTTGGTTTTATTTTGGTCCTTATTGTTTCAATTGAAATAAATTTACTCTTCAATTTAAGAAAATCTACGCAATGTGATAAGATTACCACTTCCTCTCCTAACTCAGTCTACTCCACTCGCATAACACTGTAACGGTACATAAATTAGGGCAAGAAATTGGAGAGTTTTGTAAAGACAACCATTGACGATCACTATGAGGCACAACAATATCTGGATTATGTTCCAAATATAATTCAATTGTTCTATTCACATTGACCCATCCAACCATATCTATTACATCTCTACCAATAACCAACTAACTCACAATGGTCGTCAATAACCACCTTTACAAAATTTTAATTTTCTCACTCTAATTTGTGTACCATTACAACGTTATACGAGTGGAGTAAACTGAGTTAGGACTGGAAGTGGGTAGGTTTACCATTTTGTTTAGGAAAAACATCACAAGGATTGCACATTTATTCATTCCATCTGTTTCTGAGACAAAGTTGACCGATTGCGCAAATTTTCTTGAATTGAAGGACAAATTTATTGCAATTGAAATAAAAGAGACCAAAATGAAACCAAGGTAAAATTAGAAGGACCATTCCTATAATTTGATATCTAATACAAGATATTTGTTTTACCTTTTAATCCTGACAAAATGGCACGTGTAGTGCATTTCGTCTGTTTATGGGACAATTGTCCAAAATTAAACCGATTGTATAAGTTTTTATAAATTGCAGGTCATATTTGTTATAATTGAAACAATAAGGACCAAATTAAAATAAAGGTTCTATTATTGTAATTTATCCTATTAAAAATGGAAGTGAAGGCTGAAAAACTTTAAGAAAGAACAATTTTAATTAATTTATTTATTTTTTTTGTGATTGACAGTTTTAAAGACAGTTTTTTTTCTTTTTTTTGTGTTTTATGGAAATAAAAAAAACATGATTGAAAATTATATACCATTTCATCTTTCACTATTGGAAATGATCAATATAGTCATTAGGTTTTCAAAATTATGTAAAGGAAATGACAAAACTATTACAACAGTTCTGTATAACTTTTGAGTGGTTGATTCAGTGGGTAATAACTCAGATTTTTTTACTAAATACTTGGATTCAAGTCTTTAAAATTGTTCGGTAGGGCTAAACCTAAATTTTAGCTTCCAGAGTAGCCGATATGATTTAAGTTTTAGCCCCAACTAAATGTGGTAGGTCTTTTGTAAATAACTATGTGGTGTTGAGGGACAATATTCACTTGTCATGCAAAAAAAATAAAAAAAAATTTACAATCAATCATACTCAATTGAATTCTTTTTAAAATGTAAATATCTATGGTTGTGTATTATGCAAGCATTCTCACCCTTCTGAAAGATTTTTTACTTTTCTTTTTTATCTTCACACGATGGCAAATTAAATGATTACACGCATCCTATCAAACACATTCATTGAAGTTAATTGATGCAATCATCAAATCGGTTCGTGGAACTTTTGCCCAATACCCTTTATTGGCGTGCTTTTTTCCATCAATATGCTTATTTTATGAACACAAAGAGAATCTCAAACATACATATACTTATCATAATAATTTTGGTGCCGTAGAATGGAGTAGGGTCCAAAAAGTGCTTAGCGAGAATACACAGAGAGAGAGAGAGAGTAGGGTCCAAACAGTTAACTCCAAAGACGGAAAATGCCTTTTGAAGTTGGGGTTGTAGTGTACTTGAAAGGGTGCTCTCTCGATACCTCCAATTAGATCTCTTGGAGGCTACTTGGGACTCAAATACACCTCGAAATGAACCACCTTGCAACTCAAAAGGTCAAGTGCCCATAAATCAACATGATTTACATCTAATTGACAAAAAATTCCTGTAGCTCAGACTGTAGAAATTCCTACCACCTTTGTACGTGGCTTCATATGTGAAGCCATCCCACCAATGGTGTGTTAAGAGGACCTTGGTTGGGGTAGCGGAAGTGGATACAGAGCCATTATTGAATTAACTACACATGCCATGGTTTTAAAACGTGCTAATTTGGTATACTGCAACGAACACAGGCATGCAATTAGAATTCTTGTTCTCCAGGCTAAAAAAAAAAAAAACCTTTTCACATCTAATTTACTGCTTTTGTCGAACGAATTTCATGAGGAAAGTTAGAAGCTATAGATGAGCCATGAAAGCTAGTGCCATTTAATTTGGTAAATCATTTCACGATGGGGTTGCAGTTGGACCATATGAGATTAAGCCTTGAAACTAATTAAAATGGTTGCGACATCCTAATACATTGCCTTTCTTTGTGGCCCTTAAGCTCCAATTTGTGGGGGATGATTCCATTTATTATTCCAAATGCTGTCGTTATTCCGAATATAGCCATTATTGTGATATTAGAACTACTTGTCGTCCGACTCAAATCACCAGTATTTTATAACGGGAAAATGCTATTTTTATAAAAAAAATTTACATAATTTTTCATTGGAAAGACGTGACAGTAACAGTTATATAATTAAAAGTCATTATGATGGATATTTTATTTTGAAGTGAAAGACTCCCATTAAGATACATCATTCTTTATAAAAATTCTATATGAATTTTTTGTTTATATAGTGTTACCCTTTATTTTGGGTATACCCTTCTTAACAAGGCATCAAGAAGTCTTAACATCTGAACTTTGCTTGAATAGTTCAGTAATGAGTAAGAAAGACAAATATCAAACTTGTAAGAATAGGTACACATACATTGAAAATTTTTTGGATGGTATTATTCTAATTAGATACTACTTTAATATATTTGATGAGTCTCTCTCACTGTAAAATTTTAATCCTAGTGACGACAATTGGTTCTGCCTCACCGCTAAATTTTTATCCCAAAATGGAGGAATCATGGTACATTTTCTAATCATCTTTGTGGTCATTCCAAATGTATGTAAAGGAATAACTGAAAAAAGAAACAATAAGATAGTTAACTAAAGAATAATAAGATGCGACACTTTCAATGGAAGACTTCTTAGATAGGATTCATCCATCAAGCATTATGCATGATTTCGAGTCATTGGAAAGAAGTCAAGATCCTGTAATTGCCATTATCTTAAATTAATTACAAAACGTCTATTGTGATAGAGAAATTAATGCATTGTCCTACCCCTCAGGGCTTTGGATCCAAGCCTTATTTTGCACCTTAGAAAGAATATTACTTTTCAATTATTGGTGATGAATGACCAGACACTTATAAAGAGAATTCGGATAAGAGATGAACCATTGCTGATGTATTTGTATAGACCCCATGAAATCGACGTTAGATGAGGTCTGCATCTCGTAAGAGCTACACCATCAAGCTATATATAAACAGTATATATACATATATATATGTATACCAAGCTAGCTGCACCAATTAAATTTCATTGTAAGCTTAACATTTGATGTTTTGATTGAGAAATATGGGCTCCTAAGGCATGTATTATTGTTCTGTGTCTTTGAAGTTAGCCAAATTCGGATTCAGATGTGCTTCCATCTTTAAATTGAGGACAAATTCGAAGGAAATAAGAACATGCTTTTAAGAAATATGATTAAAATATTAAAAAAAAATATGGGTACAATCGGAGAAGCTGAAAGTTTTCCAAGAAAAACAAAGTTTCAAAGTTTATGTCAATATATAGGAGAGCTAGAGATAGAAAATAACTATTTTTACTTGGAGACATCCAATAAGATCAGTAATTCATTTATTCAAGAATGAATAGCTCAAGGATAAATGGTCACCAAAAATCCGCGAGTATTAAACTATAAATCCGCGATTGTTATCATCGACTGGACCAAGAGGGTCACTACTCCTCGGTAGAAATTATGCTGTGAGGATATTAAAAAATTGGATTGAGTTTCATGGAAAATCAACGTTAGCTACTAATCATCTTTCTTTCTTGTTTTGTCACATCTTGCGGGACTAACATGATATAATTGTCATTGTTTTTTGGGAATTCGAAGTAGGATTGCAACAACTTCGTATGAGCTTTAAATGGCTTTTGTTGGACGTTTACGTATTTCCTGGTTATTGTAATTTGTAAAGGTTCAAAATGGCCATATTACTAAAGGGAATCAAGTTATCATAATGAAACTAGGGATAGAGCATGTGCTTGAAAATATATATATACATATATATATGTATGATGCAAGTTATTATAAGAGTTAAAAAATAAAAAAATAAATAAAGATCAGTTTGTGTGTAGCCTGATTTCATAGAATACAGGTATCCTACTTTTGTAAGTAAAGAAGAAAAAGAATAATCAGTTATGGCAGTATAAACAAGTAATTAATCTTATTAATTATGATATGATTGTCGCATGTTACAGCTAAGAGAACATAATTGAGCGATGCAATCTTTCTCTGGCACATCACCCCAGTTTTATGTGGCTATATCTAGCACTATGTTTGGCTACCATGTAGAATGGTAGACTGTTTTGATTTCAGCTAAGAGACTTGCACCATTTTCATTTTAGATGTGGCCAAACTAATCACTAAATAAAGATTCCTATTGTTCATTTTTATCATTTGAATTGTTTATATAAATGAAAAAAAAAATTTGAAACTGTGGTTAATATAATTATGGTAGACATTAGACATATTTTAATTACCATAAAATTGAGACAAGTAGAGGACGTTGGAAACGTGAAAGTCCTTTTAATCAAATACCCTTCTTATTGAATTTTCCATCTTACCATTTTTCTTGAGCTAAACACTGGTTTTGTAATGAAAAGAATGAAATTGGTGCAAACATTCATGGTTTGTTTGAAATTATAATGATAACTTTAATCCATGCCAAACCATCAATGGTAGGTCCAAGTTCCCTCGTATCAATCCATGTGAGTGCCAGTCCATTAAAGTATACATTTCCACACCTCTTAAGAAGTTCCATTACATATACAAACATATATATATATATATATATATATTCTTCCTCATTAGGCCAGCATCAGCATGACGATTCTGAGAAGGGGACGCTTTGTTTTTTTGTATAAACCGATTACAATAAGTTGCGAGATCATGATTATACGAAGGAAAATTTATTAATACACGAACAAGAAAGGGGGTTACAGAGGGGCTGAGTGGAAAGAAAAGGTGAAACTTGTGGGCTTCCATATGAAAAGCGTACTTAGGTTTATTAGAAGAAAATTCATCGTATGATGGCTTGGGATAAGTAAAGAGATAGAAAGAAAAAAAAAAAGAAAAAAAGTGTAGTGCAAGGCTTCTTCCTCTTTAACATGCCACTTTTTCTTTTCTTTTTCCTTAGTTTTATCTCCTCCTTGGAATCTCCTTTTGATTGGTGGGGATAGGAAGAAATCTAGGACATGATTTCACTCCTAAGGCACCAATTCTAAAGAACAGCTACTCAGGCTTGTTAAAGTGGAAATTATAACGAGGTCTGTGATAATAAATAATTGATCTCTTGTCGAACTATTATGAAGTGTGTGCTAGGACACATGATGCATAAATTGTCCTTCATCTACTACCTTTCATGTAGAGGTGGAAACTAAGTCACTATTTGGCAGTGCAGGTTTCGGGGGCAAGTATGGCCGGGAGTAGGAGTGTTATTTCTAAAAATATGTTGAGAGCGTTAGAGTCTCCAGAGCATAAATACGCATGCATAATTATATATATATATATATATATATAAATATATTTAAATACAAAAATAGAGACATATACATATTATTTTTAATTTTTATATTCATCAATATCTTCAAATATACCTAAATCTATAAATTTAAAATAAATAAAAGAAACAAAATAGTAATTTCTTTACTAGCTTGTATAAGTTTTTAGGCAGGACTTCAGCATAAGATGTATTATTATTTGTTTAAATACCATAATAATAAACTTGACAATCAACTATTAGTTCAAATTTGAGTTTGAAGATTTGACCATTTGATTTCACGTATTAACTAATATTACCTCCTAATTCGTTAGTGTGGGTCAAATAAATACAGGCCCAAAAAGGTTAGGCAGGTCCATGTTAATTGACACTACTAAGCTGGGCTTGGGGCAGCCTATGATTGAGTCTTACGCCACAGGCTCGGATCAGTTTGTCCTCCCAAACTAGAGCCCTCTCTAGCCCAGCTTAGGGTGTAATCATGCAGGGTGACAGAGCATTAAATAGAAAACATACCCGCATTGAATGCGAAGGAGGTGCTGCATACAATCGACGACGCTCACATCTGGTCAGTCAAGCTCTAACAAAGCGATATAGGAGAAATTGTATCCGATCAGCCGGCTCTAACCAGCATAGACCTGAGTAAGGAGTCATGAGTATCGAGTAGGCTCTATAGAGAGCGTCACCTTATAAATACCAAAGTTAAGAGAAAGCAAGGTGTGATGATTCTGACTTAGCCAGATACACTTGTAAATTCCATTCCATTCTAGAGAATATTAGCTAACTTGACCGTCGGAGTGTGATCGGCCCAAAGCAGGTCGACCCATTCTAACTCTTCTGTTTCTCTACAGCAGGTTGGGGACTCATCAATAGTGGTTCGAATGATCGGCCAAGCCTTCCCAGAAATCCCACCTACAATTGGCGTCGTCTGTAGGAAGGTCCAAATAAATATGAGTACCAGTTTCTTAGGAAAAAGAGGAGCCCGTGCCACAGGATGAGGGAACGAAATGCCATTCAGCAACGACAACACCTACTCGTCTGGCCACCAGACTACCCCGAAAAGAAGCAGCCGGGGACGAACGATGAGGTCAAAGACTCGGTCTCTTACTGGCAGTCCCTGAAGAATGCGAGACGAATTACAAAGGGACCCGTACTACGCTAGGGGGCCAAACCTTCGTAGAAATTATCATCGAGACCTGGGCCCTTCCTTTTCCAGTGGGCGTGTGCCTAGTGACCATTCACTTCATGCTACAAAGAAGGAGCTGCGGCGACGTGGCGATCAAATTGCTAGGCTTACTTCCCAACTCAGAGTAATGAGGGATGCGACGTCCAAGAGGGATGAAGGGGCCAGGAGGAGATCACCGGCCCGCTATGATGAAATGAGGAATCGAGATTCCAGAAACAAGAGCCCAATGCATGTGCGCACTGTCAGGAGCCATGCCTCCAGCACTGGCCGCAATAGTAACAGACAAGGAGGTCGGCACGACAGGAGGAGCCAAACACCACAAGACAGGGAACGACCCAGAACCAGTCGGCATCAGAAGGAGGGGGAAAGATGGCTAAATGAGAAACTTGATAGCAAAAAGCAGCCCCCCAAAGCGCGCACTACTCAGGATATGGTCAGCAGAGCCTTGGATCAGATAGCATCCACGCCTTTCACGGAGGAGATCGAAAGCCAACAGCCTCCAAGAAGTTCTCCCCACCAAAGTTCACACCATACGACTGAAAGGCCGACCCAATTAGTCACGTTCGCTACTACAAGCAAATGATGGCATTCTGGACCGAGGATTAGTCCCTAATGTGTCGAGTGCTCTCATCCATCTTAAGAGAAGTAGCCCTACGATGGTTTGACAAGTTACCAGCCAAATCAATATTAAACTAGAGACAACTTGCCGAACTGTTCACTACTCGCTTCATAGCCAACAGTAAGTAACCTAGCGAGGTGGACTTCTTACTCACCAAACGGAAGAACGATGAAGAAGGATTACAGATATCTGCATAGCGCTACTGGGCGGCCTACAATGAGATTGATGAGTGCAGCAAGCAGCTGGCTGTAACTCAGTTCAAAATCGGCCTGCCCAGAGAACACCACCTGCGACAGTCCTTAATGAAAAAACCAGCCCTCACGATTCATGAACTAATGTCGAGAATCGAGCGATACGTGCGATTGGAGAAAGATGTGCCGCAGCCTGCCCCCAAGAAGGTCGGTACCATCATTGAAAAAAAGAATGGGCATGATGCAAAGAAGTTTCGGTCAACCTAGGCTTTATGTCGGCGACTTCAGCTTCAGCTTTTCGACGGTCTTCCTCCTTCTGCTTGAAGGAAGCCTGCGCTTCGGCAAGAGCACCCTGGCTATCCTGCCAAGCCTTCTAGAGAGCTCTAGCCTCCTGATCTTTCTGGTGGAAGCTAACTTTCAGGTCAGAATGTCTCCTCAAAACTGCCTTGTGCCGATCTTGAAGACTACAGAACCGTTGCATAATCTCCAAGCTATGAATGGCACCCTAAGGAGAACAAGGGAAAGCGGGCATTAGTGCAGGATTGCCAAATTTAATAGGCAAAAGAAAAAGCTCGGCATAATTGGCTCACCGCAAATGCTGACCGAACTGCTCCAAGCATCAACTCCCATGTGTCTATGTCGTCTAGTTCTTTGACGTCCCTAGGCGGTATGATAGCCTGGAGGGCCACGATAGCAGCGCCGGGAAAACGCAACACCGAGTCCTCGACAGTCATTGCCCGCTCGCCGATCTTAGGCAGTGCTACAAATTCCTCAGCCGACGACCCCTCCACTGTGCCCTTGCCCTTCTCCGTAGCAAAAGGCCCCACCGATCTATCTGGGGTAGCGGTCGTGCCTGCGGCCATCTCTCCGGCGACGGCCTTCTCAACCGTTTTCACCAACCTTTTTCTCTTCACCATCACCGGGGCCTCTGCTTCCTCTACAGGATTGACCATTGCAGCAGTAGCAAGAACTCCAGTAGCAGGGGGCATAATGGGTGGTGGAAGAGCATCAGTGTCACCAACCTGGGTAGCGGTTTCGGCAGAGTACGAGGCTGCACCCTTCCTCTTCCTAGAACCCCTCTATCCCAGTGTTAGAGTGAGATCCTAAACTTTGGAAGCCATTTCAAGGGCAGAGACAGGGACTGCGACAATGGGTGCGGAACTTAGAGATGGTGGGAGAGATGAGTGATCTCCGATGTCGTGCCGAGCTCCCTCCGCTTTTTATGCAGTAATCACGGCCGCAGGCACCCCGTTTGTCGCAGTAAAAGTTTGGTACCAAATTGGGTAGCCTAGGAGAACGTGTGCAGCGCGGCCTATCCCTTGCAGCTCACCCTAGCCTTTGTACGCCCAGACTCGCCCTAAGGCAGCAAGATCAACGCCAAGGTGCTCAGTCTCCTTATCCACGGGGTTCAAAGATAGCTGGGAAACACAGAAGCACAAAAATAAACAACAAGCCAAGGGAAAATCAAAGCAGAGAAAAAATTACATCAAGTAGCGGAAAGAAGGGTAGACCTATTCTCTTCGATGTCTTGGGGCACCTCATCTCTGGCGCCAATTCTACGGGGATATCGTCAAATTCCCAAGGCCCCTTCCTCTCACTATGGCATCGTCGATTCCTTTCCCCAAACTAGGAAGGAATTGGACTAGTTCCCTCGACGCATGCCTGACCCTAAAATAATACTTGTACGACTCTATTTTACTGCTGCCGCCCACCTTCATGGCGGCGTAACAATAATTGAATTCATAAAGACCCAGGTTTAGGCCCAGACACCTGTTCAATTCAATGATCCCCATCACTATTTTGTAACCATTCAGCAACAGTTGGATTGGAGCGATCTCATAATGACTAAGGATTTGGGTCAAAAAGGGATGAACGAGAAACCTAAGGCTACCCTCTACTATACGAGAAGGGGAAACGGAGTCCCTTCTTTAGTCACCATCTAATCGTCATCGTTCGGCCCTACCAAACTTATATCTACCCTCGCCGGAAGATTGTACCGCTGTTTGAAAGCAGTTATGGAATCGGAATGGCTAAGCATTCCCCTAAGTCTAGTGCCCACGGCGACCAAGGGATTCTAGGGTTCGAAGCGAGAAAAATGAAGAAAGAATACAAAGAAAAGGAAGACTTACAGAATGGTGGTCTTCGTGACAGAGACGAATGCAAAGCGTGGGGAAGTTCTGCGTTCGAATAGTGGATACACCCCTCTAGTATGCGAAAAGAGTGATAACACGGCGACAACAGACCTAGGGCAGCCCAATAGTGACGTCCCATTAAAAAGGGCCTGGAAGTTGACATCATCGAGCCATTGCGAGAGGTTAGCCCAAGACCCCTACAATTGAGGCACTAGGGCTAGGGGTAATTGTGGGTCAAATAAATACGAGCCCAAAAAGGTTGGGCAAGTCCATGTCAATTAGCATTGCTAAGTTGGGCCTAGGGTAGCCCATGATTGAGTCTTACGCCACAGGTCCGGATCAGTTTGTCCTCCCAAACTAAAGTCTCATTTAGCCCAGCTTAGGGGTGTAATAATACAGAGTAACAGAGCATTAAATAGAAAACAGACCCGCATTAACTGTGGAGGAGGCGCTGCACACAACCGACGATGCTCATGTTCGGTCAATAAAGCTCTAGCAAAACGATACAGGAGAAATTGTGTTCGATCAGCTGGCTCTAGTTAGCATAGACCTAAGCAGGAAGTCATGAGTATCGGGTAGGCTCTACAGAGAGCGCCACCTTATAAATACCGAAGCTAAGAGAGTGTAAGGTAGGATGATTCCGACTTAGCCATATACACTTGTAAGTTCCATTCCATTCTGGAAAAAATTAGTTAACTTGATTGTCGAAGTATGATCGGCCCAAAGCAGGTCGACCCATTCTAACTCTTTTGTTTCTCTACAGCAAGTTGGGGATTCATCAATAGTGGTTTAAGTGATCGGTCAGACCTTCCTAAAAATTCTACCTACAGTTAGTTTGAATATTAGAGCATAGTTCGTCCACTTAGTGAGAAGGATTGTGTACGTGACTTAGCGCATAGCTAATAATTTTTGTGTGCTTTTTTCATATTATGCTCTAGTAAAGTTGAATTCTACTAGTACCCTTGCAATTTAAAATCCTCCTTAACACTTTAATGTAATAAATATTAAAATTTTTATATATTGGGCTATGGCTTCTATCCTATTTTTTCATATTTTGCTGATGTTGCATAGAAGATAACTTTATTTTTAATATAGAAATTTATTCTAGTGTCCTAGTATACTTTTCATGGTTGAAAATTAGAAATACGTGTAGGTGAAAATATTTGTGCTTGATTTAAGCTTTGACATCTCTTAATGAAGTCCTGGTTCCATTCATGTTTATATAGAGTCAGAGAGCATCAATTTGATCAACGAGATTCTATTTTATTAGTGAGGCTAACATAAAATGAAATAGAGATTTGAATGATGAAATCATTTCCATTGCAGATATAAATGAACTATACTGATGCAAGCCAACAGTTTATACAGTATGCCCATAAAGTTAGATTATTTTTCGAGTTACTTTTGAATTACTATAAATATATATATATATATATACACACAGCATGAAAGGATTAAACAAATGCTTATTGAGCATAAAAGTAATTACAAGTACACTCTTGAATTATGACTCAGTATCACTATACCTTTTTAAACTTAAAAAATGTAACAAGTTAACTTTTTGAACTACAAATTTGTATCAGTTAACCTTTTCTGTTAACAATATATTAGGAATTAGTTAGCAGAGTAAATGAAAAATTATCATGTAGCTTGCACATTTTCACAAAAGTTTATTTTATACCTACATTATATTATTTTTTATAATAATTATCTAATAATTAAAATACCATTTATATTGCTCCTATATTTACATTTCATTTCAAGGAACATTTCAGTCATTAGACAATTATTATAATAAAAGAATATCAATTTAGGTATAAAGTATACTTTTGTGAAGATATATAAGTCAAATAATGATTTTTCATCCATTTTCCTAACATGGTGCTAACAAGAGAGGTTGAATAATACAAATTAATAATTTAAGCGGTCAACTTGATACGTTTTAGAGTTTAGAGGACACAGTGATACTAAGCCATAATTCGGTTGATGTATTAATAATTAACCCTTGAACATAGGCAAAGAAATTAAGAAAAATAAAAAGTAAGTAAATAAGAGAGAGAGAGAGAGAGAGGGGTCAAAACTCAAAAGATCAATGCCGCCGCTCCCACCTTCTTTGTTCCAAAACCACCGACGGCGGCGACGCCACCGATTGTGTCGCCACCCCGAAATTCCCCCTCGCGGAAATCCACACCGACAAAACCTGTTTCATTTACGCAGTGTATAATCTTTCTTGGCATATATACTTAATGTATTTATTGAGTACTAGTTAGTAGTTGGGCCAGCCCCACCCTTTATAATAATTAATTTAAAATTTGTAAAATTCAAATCATGCATCACAAAGGCCTATCCATCATAAATAATGTCAATTAATAAATTGATTATATTTTGTAATATATACAAATTTAAAGCTCTATTGGACTAAGTGGTTAAATTTTAATAAGTTTTTAAAAGGTCTTAAGTACTTGAATCTTAGTTAACTATTTTATGAATAAAAATTAAATATATTTTATTAATTATAAAGTAATTTAATAAAACTCAAAAACTCTTATTTATGATATCAACTATTATTTTCAATAAAAATTGAATTTAATAGACAACTTAATTCGAACTCAAAGGGTCTTTTTAAAATATGGGTAACTTAATGGGATTAGTATAAATGAATATAATACTTAAATAGAAAACTCATACATATGACCCCAAACAAAGAACTCATACATATTTATACCGATAAAATAATTAATAAGAACTTCATTGCATATAATTCTTTTTAAAATAGGATTTGTATAACAAATAAGAAATTTAATTGGATGAGCATCTCTATTGTTCATGTGACATGACGTTTTAAAAGTATAGGAGTATAAACTTACCCGTCACTAAAAAAGGAAGCAAAATATAAAGGCGAATACAATTTTTATATACATATATATATGATTGGTGACATGAACATCCTTTGAGTGAGAGATTGTTTGGGTTGCGAGTGCCCGGCTTATTTATAAAGCAAACAAAGCCTTCGCTTCTCAATTTTTGAAGGTCTAAAAAATTTTAAAATCTTACATGTTATAATAAAAGTATTTTTCCTTTGTAAATACCCTACTCCTGACTGGATGACTTGGCTTTAATTAGATTAGGAAAGGGATTAGTCGATGCCCTAATTTTTTTTTACATATAACAATAAAAATGAAAAAAGATCCTATAATTTTTACATTTTTTTTCAAAAGGTCTCAATCTAAATGAGAAAAATATTCCATTTGAAAAAAGAAGCTCAAAATCAACTGCATAACGAACTTCAAAGGAAAAAAAAAAAAAAAGACAAGTTTAATTAAAAAACAAATAAATTTTTTTAACAGCCCCAAATTTTTAAAACCTTATATGCTATAGGTATGACCCTATATGGTTTCTATTTTTTTTTTTAAAAAAAATCTTGGTCCAAATGATAAAAAAAAAATACTCTCTTAAAAAATAAGATCTAAAATCAACTATAGTACTAGTTAACTTTAGGAGAGAAAGCGATTTTAAAAAAATTGTACAAAAACTTTTTTTTTTTGAAGACCCCAAATTTGAACAAGAGTTCTTTTTAACAAGTGTATGATGAAGGATGGAAAAAATTTTAAGGCTCCAAAATTTTTAATCCTTACAAACTATTAATACTCTATAATTTTTACATCTTTTGTGAAAAGAAGGCATCGGTCCAATTAAGTAAAAAGTGCTTGTTAGAAAAAGGAGGACAAAAAATGAACCCACTAATTAACTTCGGAAGAAAAACAACGCTTCACAAAATGGAAAAAAAAAGTATTTCAATGAAAAGTTTATAATATAAAAAGTCACATTCAAAATTGTCACTTGAAGTCCCAAATTGTCCAGAGCTAGCCACGGTGGGACTGTCTTTAGATTGCTTGTGTGCGTTAAACCTTGGCTTTTTCAAATAAAAGAGAAAGAAGAACATCCTTTGATCAGTGAGAAGAACATCCTTTGATCAGTGAGGGGATTATCCATGCTTGAGTATGCCTGTAAGTAAGTCCAGTATGGATCCATCTAGATCTCAAATCAAACCAAATTGAGAACAATTTTGCAAAGAGGGGCCACGGGCAAAATGTTATGGGCAGGGCAACCAAGCTTGGCCGTGACCTACCTTTGGGTGGTGGAGGGGAGCTGGCAGCATTGGAGTCCGGTGGTGGTGCGGTGCTATTCAAACCAAGCAGCATTGCATCTTAGTTCATACATATATACATATATATATATATATATATGTTTGAACATTGCATTTCGGTGGGCCAACTCTTCCATTGGATACAACCTAAGTTACACAATCTTTCTAACTACATAGATAAACTGTGCCCTAATAGTTGAACTGGTGAACCGAAACTTAATCCTTGACAAATTCGCAAACTCAAATGATCAAATTCTTAAATTATAATTTGAACTAATAGTTAGTTGTCATATGTATTGTTATGGTATTTAAACATATAGTAAGAGTTAAAATGCAATTAAGGTCACTTCCAATCAAAAGCAACAATCAATAGGCTAAGTTGTTAATTTGTTTAGTTTGTAGTCTATTATCTATTAAATATAAAAAAATATTTTGGTATATAAACCATATTATGAGATATAAAATATTATATTATTTTTAATAAAGTAAAATTAAAATTTATTAAAATAAATAATAATAAAATAAAAACGCTCGCAAGTCACTCTTGACTCTACAAAATTTAAAAATTGAAACTCTCATACTATCAATTTGGCACCTGCTCTGCATCCGCTTTGTGACTTAGGACAAAACACATGGATTATTACCAACTGCAATCTCAACCACCAGTTTTATGCTCTATAAAAAAACCAATTACCCCATAGAAAAATCATATTGATAGAAATAGGAGATTCGCTAAATATAAATCTTTTGTGATCTGACTCTAAAAAGTTATCAAGTTTTGAATTAGAATGTATAAATATACATCTCGTTCTTATCTCTACTTAACTACTCTTGAGGTTAGATATGAATTCAAACCAACTTAAGAACCATTTTGCAAAGAGGGGCCACGGGCAAAATGTCATGGGCAGGGCAAAAATGCCTGGCCACGACCTACCTTTGTGTGGTGGAGGGGAGCTGGGAGCCATTGGAGTCTGGTGGTGGTGCTATTCAAACCATGTAGCATTGCATCTTAGATCACATATCCGAACATTGCATTTCAGCGGGCCAACTCTTCCACTGGACAAAACGCCGAGATTCATTACTAGACAGTGCAATCTCACCAGTTTTACGCGCTAAAAGAACCAAATGCCCCGCAGAATATATGTGATTAATGCTCTAATAATTGCAAACTGATAAATCCACCACAACCTCCTCTCTCGTAATGTGAGGCCCTTTTTATGGGAGTGGAACCTATAAAAATGACTCTCTATGTTTCATAAGGCCTCAGGATGAGATTACTAATATTATTATCTTGCTTTTGATTGTACAAAAACGAGTGAAGACAAGAAATTCAAATAGGTCCTTTCTTATTGTGTATACACAGTATTAAATAATTTGCTTTCTGTTATAGTTAAATTTTTTTAGGAAATCTATAATTAGTCAAAACAACCCAATAGTATTTCTTATTAGGAGTGTTCAAAAATTCACCTGACCGACCTAACCTGAACCCGAGCACATCCCAAATCAACCCCAACACAAATTGAGTCGAAATCGGTTTCAAAGTTTGTGAATCCAACTTTGACAGTTCAATTAGTAGGTCACTACTTTAAGTCACCTAAACTGTCCCATCGTTTCTATAGCAAATTATTTGACCAAACTCAAACCCAACCGACTCAAACCTGAACCGAACCCCAGCTGATTTGAAATCAGTTTCATTATCTCTAAACCCGAGCTGAGCGGTTTGGTTGGGAGTTACTCTCCAACCCGATCCAACTCATGAACACCCCCTATGAATTTGTCTTAATGATTATATATAATATGAGTTTTTGCCATTATGTATTATAGTAATAGTTAACATTTTTTTAGTAAGTTTCATTTTATACAATATAATTAGCCTGAGAGATCAATCCAAACTTTCTCGGTGGAGTCGGTTCGGTTAAGCACTATAGCCAATTCAATACCGAGTCCAGAGAACCGACATAAATCTATTCAATTCTCTGCTTTGACTCTTAACCCAAACCGAAGTGCTCATGCATACCCTATTTTTATTTCTGAGGGAAGCAAACTGAATCTCGATATAAGAAAAAATAATAACTGCCATACAAATTAAATTGAGCATATAATAATTGCAAAACAACTTGGAGAGAGTTGAAGCGCATGAAAAAAGCTGTCTTTTCCTTCGCTGACAGAATAACGGTTTGCGGTTTGACAAAGCTGCTTTTATTGTTAACACCGGAGCTGCTTTTGATTTAAGCACTCGAAAATTGGAAGAAAGAGAATTTATGGATTCGTTTGAAAATGTTGTCATTTTTTATTTTTGATTGTATGTTATAGGTGTGTGCTTTTATTTTTTATTTTTTATAGTCTAATAATAGTATTTATAAATTATCGTTTTACTAACACTACCAGACTCTTGTTTTAAAATTAGAAAGCATATTTATTTTAATATTTTTTTATTTTTAAAAAAATAAAAAATAGAAACACATTTTACTTTTACGTTATGATTGAAATTCAAATTTATCAAGGACAACGAAAAGAAAATAATTAAAAAAAAAGAACAAAATTAAAAATTCTAAATCTTTGCTTTTTTTTATTTTTAATTTTATATTCTTTAACATCTACTTTATCTAACAACCAATTCTCTTTCCTTTCTTTTTTTTCTCACCATATCTTTGGTGGAAAAAGGTAATGATAACGACTGAATACATAAATATGTGTGTTTATATGAATCTATGGCTCATCAGACAGTACAAAAGGTAAATAATAAGGGCTTTGGATTAAGTGAAATGTCAGATGCCTGGCTTTATGGATACAGTGGCATGTGAAATTTGTTCGGGGTGCGGGGCATATGTGTGAGAATTTCAGAGATAGTGTCTAACTTCATTTCAAGAGAGAGAGAAGAGAGAGAGAGGAGCTTGGCCCTCGCAGCACGCCGAGGAAAGGGCTGCAACATCTGGGCAAGCTTCGATTGTTCCCCTGTTCATGAGAGAGAGAGTAAATCCATGAGATTCAGTGTGATTTCTATATACCCCACTCGCTTTGTTCCTAACATGGTGTCCCTCGGTAGCTGTCTGTCAATCCCACTCACCCATTTGGCATACATTTTTTGAACCATTCTTGAACTCTACAGAAATTAATTATCACAAACTTTGGTTAGTCTTCAATTATATCATGCATGCAAGTAAATATTGCTTCTAAATTCTGTTTAAAACTAAGTGATTTCAAAGGAGTGTCACCCCCATATCATATCTCCTTGAATATGAGGAACAATACGTACAATGACCACAATAGAAGATACCCTATAAACGTCCATGAAACAATCATTTCCCACGAAACATCCTATTGTTTGCAGATGTGTTATGCTATTTTTGCTTTTAAAATTAATTTCTAGCTACAAAATAAAAAAGAAGCAACTTTCGTGTGTATATATATATAAATTACAGAAACTAGTTTAAAAAGATGGGTTATGTCTATTCAAGCTTTTCGTCTTACACTTTTCAAATCTAGTATAATGTAGTATACTTGCATACCTTTTCTTTTATTGTTGCCAAGATTTAATCTTGTTTGAAATGAAATCTGAATAAAGAAATATTCAAAATATCTTAGAGCCCAAATTGCAAGACTGTCTGACAGAAAAATCATAACCGATCTTACCTTATTAACAGAAAACTGTCGTGTGATTAAAAAATGCAAAACTGGTTTTTAGAATACTTTGTTCACGTCAGATTTCTTCTGTATGCTGATCTTCACATGTGCATATAGTTAATTATGTAGAATTTAGACATCGAAATTATAAGCTACTCACTAGAGATCTGTTATATCTTGCAATGCCGGTATTGTTATTACTTCATAATTAGCTGGACTAATTATCCGACTAACATGCATTAGCTTAATTTAATCAGGGTTTGCAGGACTACACCGTGATCTACAACTAAATTCATTCACTGTATGAGTTGGCTACATTAACATATATATATATATATATTATAAATATATAAGACCATAATTGCAGATTAAAATATAACAGTATCTTTATAGTACATACACATGGAGGATGCATTGGATATGAGAAAACTCTTTGGAAATCTCAAGTTGAAAGTCTCCACCATTTCAGCAGTTGTGATTGCCAATTATTAGATTTGTTAAGATAGCCTCTGTTAGTTCAACTTTTTTGTTTGTTTGTTTTTACCGCAACTACGAAACATGAATTTTTAATTATGAATTTTGCTAAAACAAAACTTCGTAACAAGATAGAAGATGATTTAAAATTGAATTGATGTTTTTAATTATTTATTTATTTTGACAAAATAATGTAGCTTGCATTATTAGTTAATTATAATTGTTTTATAGGGCTATTCGTGGCTTCTCTTAAGATGAATTTCTGATTTCATCCCTAACGGTAACCATGCACAATCTTTAATGAATAGTTGGACGAATATATATACATACATATATATATATATATATATTTGTATGCATATATTCTCTTCCCTATAGTATCCTACGCAAATGTCATGTTTACTCCATGTTATCGTCACTCGTTTTGCAATGGGGCCTTTGGAAACATACAGTCCCTACAAGGAGTTGGGGAATAACTAGCAGTTTCTCTAAGCAGTACTAATGATCACCCAATACACATACAGCTTGCACATTGCAATCGCAACAGGGTGTCTCTCACCTGTCTGCTGAGAGAGAGAGAGAGAGAGCTTCATTACATATCTTTCTACATACGCTGAAACTACTGGTTGTGGTGGTGGTAGTGGTGAGAAGCTATGACTCTCCAAATCCAGGCTAGCTTAATGGGAATATACCTAAATTTCAGTTTCCATCAATCTTTTCAATGATTTATTACCTGCTGCCATGACCTTAGTGCACTGAGGATATTTTCAATTCTTTGGATTCATGTGGCCACAGCAAGTTATGGGCTCCAGCTGACTTGGCTGGCATTGGTCGCAGCTGATGACGCTGGCACTTCTCTCATGCTATAACCTTTCAAACGTAGGGTTTGGAATTTTTGTGGTCAAAGAATTAAGTGCCATTCTCACAGAACAAGCATTGGTGCATGGTAGGAAATGAAGGGTGGGATCCACCAAATTTAGGACACGTACCATCTAATAGGGACCCACTTTGATATGCTAGATATGGGCAAGTTTGGAGTTAATGCTTCAGTGACTCACCTCCTAGGGGCATGTCATATGTGTTTTGTGGCCTTGGGCTAGCTGTAAAAGGGGTAACCCAGACTCAGCCCTACCAGGTCCCAGTGCCACTATGTATGTAACTTGCATTTACCAAACTACCACTAGGGATTATCCAAATTTACTGACCTTGCCATTCTACATACATATACACATAAGTGTATAGATGGTTTTGGGTGCTGTGTGGGGGCACCTGTTGATCTAGAAGCTAACACAGCCTTGTCAAGCATTAATGGCTACTCAATGACTTCTGATGAACATAGGAGGAGGGATAGTAGGGGGTGATGGGTTTGAGATTTCAAATTTGGAGGCATCGAAGACAGACATTCGAAGGGGCCCTCGCGCACGTCACGTGCTCCCCTCCTAAGACAAAAGACAGCTGCCCAACAAAACCCATCTATCTCCCTCTCTCTCTCTCTCTCTCTCTCTCTCTCTCAACCCTTCTCTGGGCTCCTCATGTGCTGCCATGAGTGAAACAGTGGAACCCATAGCCATGCGGCATTGTCCTCGCTTGAAAACGGACTCACGAGGACTCGTCTCATTTCCACTTCTTGATGAGAGAGAGCTAGAAAATTGTGTGCATGATGGACCTATAACACTTGGAAAGGATTTAGAGCATCGTTTTTGCTACTTATCTATCTGGCAGGGCTGTTGAAAGTTGAAAAATTAGCACTTGTATGGCAAATACATGGGCATGCCCAGATGGTACATACGGGTCAGTTGATACTTGAGAAAAGAAAGAAAGAGAAAGGAAAAAAGGAAAGGGGGAGAAAATTATTTTTTTCTTATTTTTCTCCTTTTTTTTAAAATTATTATTCTATTATTTTGCTTTTTTTTCTTTTAATTTTAAACAAGAAAATATATCTTTTTTTCTATTTTCCTATCAAAATTCAACAAAGAAAAGAAACCACTTTTCTCTCTCATTTTTTTTTTTTTTCATTTCTCTTCCACAAATATCAAACAGACCTAAAACTTGAGTTTTACCCCAAAAGGAAAAAAGAAAAACACATTATACATGCCAGGCATATCTCACTGAAAAACACAATTGTCACCGAACTAATAATTATATGGTGCTTAATGCGAGCAGGGCATATCTCAATGAAAGATTGCCCAGCCAAATGCTGATTAAGCCTCAACCTAGGACTAGACATGACCTACCTTTCATTCATATTTGGAACTGCCCCACCCAGAACTTGGAATCTTCAGTCTTCAAGACCATAGATGGGTTCCTCTCCATTGCTTACAATAATGTCCCTTCACTTAATTGGAACCGAATAATTTGTGCGCATCTTTTGACTTGGGGGATACCATTTAAAATTTATGTAGTTTGACAAAAACCAGCCCACGAATTAAAAAAATTTACGAAGTAAAAATATATATATATATATATATATACTAACCCATAAATTGTATGTACCCGAAGAATACAAGACACATTTCATATTGGTGCACATATTGAACTCCTATTGAAAAGCTTTAAATGATTATTTGACTATTTGAAAGGAGCTAAGCATATTCACACGACTACATATATTGTACTAGATTAGGAAAAAAGAATATATATGAACTTTATAGGCATGGAACTCCTGCTTAGCAGAATCAAAAGTTGAAACATTTGATATCAAAAAAGTGAGTGGAAAAAAAAGAAAAGGAGAACACTTTTCTTTCTCTTTACATGTGCAATCCCAAATTCTACTTTTCTTTTCCTTCCCCTTTGCCTAGCTTTCAGTTCATTTAGACTTTTCCTCTTTGCACATATTGTCCACCTACTCCAAATTAGCTTTAACTCTCTAGGTCATTAAGAATCACAGTACTAGAAAAACCAAATGATTAGCTTGGTTTTCTTTTCTTTTTCTTTTTGAATTGAGAAAAACAGAATATGGATGTCAAAATGCTCAGTTGTTGCTGAAATGCTGATAAGGATTAAGCTGAGTCATGTGGCTGTTTAATCAAAATAGACAAAAATTAAACACAATTTTCTATCTGATCGGCTTGAAAAGGGATAACCCAACTTTATTTGCTTTGATATTTTTCTCAAAAGTGAGAAACTGGATTGATCAGACTTGGTACCTTATTGCCAGGCAATGCCTTGGATTCCATATCCTTGATTGCAAGTCATTAGCCTCATTGTCTCTTTTAAATTGGTGTTTATGGCTTTTCTATGACAAAATGGATTTAATGATACCCTTCCAATCCCAATTGCAAACGACAAATTGTAGTGGATGGCCTACACCCAATTGCTTTAGATTCATGGTGCGTGAACATGTGAACTGGTTAGCTCCAATGGAGACCCATGCTACCCCCTTTCTCTCTCTCTCTAGAAAGTAAAAGTTGGAATGTCACATATGAAGAATAGCCTAATGGGAAGTCCTCTAGTTGTGTTGTGTTTGTTATTTTGTATATTAAGGATTGAAATGAACTTCATGCTCAATGTAGAAGGCGTTCTACTTGCTAAATATGATGTCTTTTCACTTTAGAAAGGCCTCTTTTTCTTTTTGCCCTCTGCACGAGTGGAATGCAGAGATTGTGGCAGACATTAAGAAACACATACGAAATCATTTTGAAATTGTGTACTAGAAAAGAAAAGATATTCCCAAGCAAAGTCAACTCAAGAAATTGCTTAGTGGCTTCTCCCAAAACCATTGCACATTGGGTGCCCTGATCCAATCATCAATCTTGCATTTCACTAGAATGCTGAGATTGGAGGAGAGTAAAATGTGCCCAAGTTCAAAGTTGAGAAACATTTTCAAATTTTTTTGATGTGTTTAAAGCCCCAAGGCTGGGGAAAACACAAATGCTAGACTTATGTATGTTCGATTTTGGGTGCTACTGCCCTTCCGATTGCATATATTGTAATAAGCGGGGATCTCTTTCATCCAAAACCAAACTCAACCGTGACAGATCCGAACCAAAATAGCCGATAGAGACCATGTTGATTCGGTTTTTGGGTGAACCTCTACTCAAAGTAGAGAGTCTCAAACACATTACTAGGGTTATAAAATAAATCAAGCTACTCAAGCTCGGCTTGTGTTTAGCTTGTTAAAAACTTATTCAAGATCGACTCATTATGTAATCAACCAGGTTTCAACACATCTTAAGGTTCGAAATTTTTCTAAACTTGGCACAATTAAATCTCGTTTAAGCTTGACTTGAAAGATAAGAAAGTCAAGCTTAAACACATTTTAAAGCTCATTAAAGTTATCAAACCAAACTTAAACAACCAACCACTCAGCTCGGTTCGGCTCGGCTTGGCTCATTTACACGCCATGACCCATACTTGGAAAATTGGCAGGTTACCCAATTTTTGGGCTGAGCTGAACAGTTTCGTTTACACTGAGCCACCAACTATAATGCGGCCCAGAAACAAGAGACCCAAGATACAAAAGCAATCAAGTTCTAGATTGTGAGCCACCTAATATAGGTAGATCCACAAGCTTCATTTAGCCTGGGCCCATTTATATCAGCTTAGTTCTCAGGCCGGCCACAACTTCGTTCGCTGTGAGTTCGTGATATAGAAAGAACCGTCGGCTTCAATTATGGACATGAATATGGGCTAGGGCCTTTGAATTTAGGTAGAACTGGGCTATTATTTAACAGAACTTTGTTTTGTCCAAAATGGTGATCTGATATGGTAATATTGTTAAAGACCAAAAAAGTTATAAAAAATTGCCAATTTACAAATAAAATCACTTTGATTGTAATTATGGTGTGTCATGTTAATGTTAGTGTATATATTCTTGTTAATGTTAGATTTGTCTGTCACACATCGATTAGAATAGACTTCTTCATCTCATCTCTTGTAATATAAATAGACTCATTGTATATGCAACAAATCATTCAATGCAATACATTTTCTTTTGCATATATATATATATATATCTCTTTTCTAACATGATATTAGAGTCAAAGAAAAGTATACTCTATGATTGCTTTTCGTGGGATCTTCCACATCAGAACTCCTAAACTCTAGCGACCTCCGGCTAACTCCTGGTGACCTTCGGCCAACTTTTGGGGACCTCCGATCAACTTCCAGCGACTTTTCGACCAATTTCCAGCAACCTCTGGCCAACTTCTAGCGACTTTACGACATCAATCTGGTGCCCCTCCTACGTCTCTCCAGTCGTCTTCTAGCCATTTTTGTCCGATTCTTGATAAATTAGGGTCTTCTAAATTTAATTTTGGCCTCTGTTTCTGTTAGTTCTGCTCTGTTTCTGCTGTTTCTCTTGCTTTGAAAGCTCTTCTACCACTATTCTCTTCTTTTGGGTTCCTGTTATCCTATGTCTCTCACTTATAGAGCATTCTGAGGTCTCTAGACGGATTCTTCTCAATCTGAAGGGTCCTAATTATATTCCTTGGTCTCAAGCCATGCCCAATTTTTTCAAGAGAAGAAAATTTTGGCGCTATATCACTGGAGATATTCAAGCATCTGTTAAAATTATAGCTGAAACGGCCACAAAATATATTGACGGACTTGAGGAATGAGACAATAAAAATTGTTAAATGATCACCTGATTTCGAAATACGTCCATTCCCTCTATCAGTTTTCAAATTGGGCACTTTGACACTGCTCACTCCATCTGGGCCTTTCTGGCCAACCGCTATACTACAACAGACCTTGCTCATCAGTACCAATTGTTGATTTCTCCGCATCGTCTAAAACAGGAATCTGGTCAGTCTATCAATGCCTTCCTCTCTCAGATACATACTCTTTCGAACCAATTGACTCCGTCTGAGCCTACTTGGAAATACTCTGCTGATGCTGCTCAGTTTGCCTTTTACCGCAATCAGCAGCGCCTGATTACATTTCTCATGGCTCTCACTGATGTATTTGAGCCTGTTCAAGCCTCTCTTCTCTATCGTTTCCCTCTTCCTATGTTAGAACAAGCTATTTCTAAGCTCTTATCTGAGGAGACTCGTCTTGGCCTCATTCGACCACCACCTGTGAACACCATTCTTGCTACATCTAGTTCTCGATTCCGAGACTCGTTGGGTGGTTCTCAGGTTTCTTCAGCTCCTGGTGGTTCTCAAATTGATGCCTATACATTTTGGCATGCCATTAACCATCACTTACTTACCTACTCCACTCAAATCTACAAGCATTATCGTTAGCATGACCTTGGTCACTTTTTCTCTGATTACCCCAAACATCCTTCTCGAAGAGATTTTCAGCTTCAATCTGCTGCTGTCACTACTGAGGATTCTACTATTCCCTCCTTCTTCTCCTTTGTGATAAATGTCAGTGATCTTTCTGCACTCCTTTAACAGTTTATGTTTGCCTCTAGTACTCCCTTTTCTACTATTTTGTCTGCCACTTCAAATATTTCTTTATGGTTCTTTGACTCTAGGTGTAGCAATCATATAACTTTTGACTTGACAACTTTTTCTTTCAAATCTTCTGTGTCTACTATTCCTATTATTTATACTGCTAATGGGTCATTTATGTCTATCGATCATGTTGGTCATGTCTCATCTTCCACTCTTGCACTCCCTTATACTTATTATATTCCTAAATTCACACTCAAACTTATCTCTTTTGGCCAATTATGTGATCTTGGTCTTACCGTTATTTTCTCTTCTACTGGCTGTGTTGTGCAGGATCTGTAGATGGGACAAATTCTTAGGATAGGCTATAAACATGGTTGCTTATTTCTGCTCGTTCATCTTTACCTTCCTACTTCGACTTCTACTGCAACTTCTTTTTCTGCTGTTACTTCCGCATCTCTTGGACTTTGGCACTCCCATTTAGGTCATGTTTCTTTAGGTCATTTATAGTTTTTTTTTTGTTTTTTTTTGTCTAAAGCTGTGTTAGGTTCAGTTCCTAATAAACACCTTGATTGTCAGTCATGTCAACTTACCAAACAACTGGCTTTATCCTTCAATAACAGTGCTTCTTTTTCTTTGGCTACTTTTGACTTGATTCACTCTGATATTCGGGGGCCTTCTCCCACTTTTACTATGAGAGGCTCCCAGTATTATGTCATATTTATTGATAATTTCTCTAGATATACTTAGCTTTATCTCTTGTGAAATCGATCTTAACTTCAACAAACCTATTATGATTTTGCTCGCATGATCAAAACCCAAATTTCTTATCATATCAAGGTCTTTCGGTCTGACAATGCTACAGAATATTATAATAAGACATATCTTGCCTTTCTACGTGAGCATGGCACTGTTTCTTATCGTTCTTGCCCTAGTACTTCATAACAAAATGGTCGTGCTGAACGAAAACATTGCCATTTTCTTGATACTACCCATGCTCTTCTTATTTATGCATCCTGCCCTGAACTGTTTTTGGGGTGACGCTGCTCTTACTGCTGCTTACACCATCAACCGTGTACCTTCTACTCCCCTTGGTAATCTCACTACTAATAAGTGTCTGTATGGTACTACCCTTGATTATCACTCTCTTCATGTTTTTGGGTATACCTGTTTTGTCTTACTTCAGCCTTACGATTGTACCAAATTGGAGCCTCGAGCTCGTTTTTGCTGCTTCTTAGGCTATGAGATTGAGCACAAAGATTATTATTGTTAGGATCTTTTGTCTAAACATATTCGAGTTTCTCGTCATGTTTTATTTCGGAACACAATATATTCTCCTCTTTATCTTCCTTCCATCTATCCTCTCCTTATGCTCCTCCTTACTTCACTGATCCTATTATTAAGCTATTTTCTGAGCATGTCACTATCTCTGATGTTGTCCATCCGGAGGGTGTCCATGTCCTTAATCCTATCACACTTGTTGTGCCTCCTATTACAATTTATCCCATGGAGTCCTTGTTGGTTCGTCCTGTGCCTCCTACTGGCTCTTCGGTCTTTGATCCTTCTTAACATTTTTCTTCTGATGAGCCTCTTGTTCGACTTTTTACCCGGGTAAAACATATTCCTCTTTACCTGTATGATTATCACTGTTTTTCCACTATTCTTGCTCAACATGAGCCTCACACTTATTGCGAGGCTAGTTCTAATCTCTTTGGCAGCAAGCAATGGATGATGAATTGCAAGCTCTTGCCAAGACTCACACTTGGGATTTGGTTGATCTTCCTCCTAGTAAATCTGTGATTGGGTGTCGTTGGGTTTACAAAATCAAGATCAATTCTGATGGCTCTGTGAAACGTTACAAAGCCCATCTAGTTGCCGAGGGCTTCATTTAGGAGTATGGCATTGACTATGAGGAGACATTTGCTCTTATTACCCGTTTCACCTCTATCCGAAGTCTTATTGCCTTAGCTGTTGTCCGCCAATGGGTCTTATATTAGTTGGATGTCAAGAATGCCTTTCTCAATGGTGATCTCTCTAAGGAAGTCTATATGCAGCTCCCTCCTGGTTCTTCTTATTCTTCACGTCAAGTTTGCAAGCTTCGCCGTGTTTTCTATGGTCTTAAACAAGCTTTTCATGCCAGCTGTCGCGCCCAGGTTTTTGGGGGTGTCCAAGGTCCTTTTGGCTCGGAGACCTTAAAGCACGGAACTCTGTCACTAGAACTCGTCCTCCTAAAAGGACAAATGCGACTAGGTTTGAAAATTGATTTGACTAAGGGCTTTTTAGAAAAATAGGAGTCGCCACCTAACTAGATAAAGGTGAGTTAGGACACCTAAAACTAAGCGTTAATTCGAAGATTATACTTAGAGTTTTTTAAAAAAGGTTTTTGAAAACTCCCTCAAGAGAGGGCTTTTAGGAAAATAGGTTGTTTGGCAACCTTTTGAAATATTTAAGCCCTTTCTGAAAATAACTCCATTTTAGTCTTTTGAAAACAGAAATTTGAGGTTCGAGGGTTGGTTACGTGTAGGAAAGATATCCTAAGATCATCACCCTACTCCGCCCTTTCGATACCTACATGTCTAATTACCCTTTTGTTCACTCACTAGAATAACCGCCTACCGTTGTTCCCTTTATATCCACTTTAGAATTTTAAAAACAAGGTTTAATCATCACTTTTTGGATGGATGATGCATGATGCAAGTTTTTGAAAAAAGTTTGAAAATGATGGGGGTTTTGAAAGAGTTTGAAATAGGAACTTTGAATTGATTGGAATTTTTGAAAAAGGGATTGGGGTTGAAACAAAAGTTATGACCGCACCATTTAAGTTGCCTACATATCTCACTTGACGAGAATCAGGTCATTCATAGTTCGGGCAAGAGCCCAATGAAAGATAAGTGCATTAGGGCCTTTGGAAGGTTTGAAGATACTTTGGGGTCTTTGAAAAAATTTAAGACACTTTGAGGTCTTTGAAAGTTAAAGACTCTTTAGGTCTTTGGAAAAAGTTTAAGACACTTTGAGGTCTTTGAAAGTTGAAGACTCTTTGAGATCTTTGGAAGGTTTGAAGACACTTTGGGGTCTTTGAAAAAGTTTAAGACACTTTGAGGTCTTTGGAAGTTTTGACTTGAAATTGAATGGTGGAGTGTTTTGAAAATGCTTTTGGATTGACTTTAAGGGAGTTTTGAAAAAATGCTTTTGCATGACTCAAAAGGGTCTGAGAGTGTTTTTGAAGTCTTGTTTTGAAAACCTTGGAGGTATGATTTTAGAATGTTTTGATGAATTAATTTTTGAAAGTGGTTTTTGGGAATGGCTAAGGGTTTGGAATACTAATATGGACAATTTTAGAAGTTGTTCTTGATTTATCACTTGTCTTGGGAATCCCTAACCATGATAGGGCTAGGGATACCTTAGGTTTATGACCTTTTGAAAATATTTTAAAAAAGTTTTCAAGAGGGAATGTAAGAACATTTGAAGAGTTTATGGAGTTGGTTTTTTGAAATCAAGAGAGTAGGAGGTTTTGGAAAAATGAGCTATGAGAATAGTTTGAAAATTTGAATGATAATTTAGAAAAGGGTTCAAGAGTTGGAACATTGAAGTGTACTAACCTAGGTTGAGTTAGCCTAGGGCTAGGGGTAACCTAAAGTTAACTAACTTGGGTTAGGTCAACTTCGGGTTAAGATGACCTATGGTTAACTAACTCTGGTTAGGTTAACCTAAGGTTAAGATGACTTACGGTTAACTAACTAGGATAGGGTTAACCTAATGTGAGTGAACTAGGGTCAAGTTAACCTAGGGTTGGACAACTAGGGTCAAGTTAACCTAGGGTTGGTCAACTAGGGTCAAGTTAACCTAGGGTTTGGTAACTAAGGTCAAGTTAACCTGGGGTTGGATTGGAAAATGGTTTTGAAAGTTGGTTTAATGCATTCTTGAAAAGAGTTTTTGAAAAACAAAACATGTTATGTAATGGACTTTGGTATGCCATCTCTTTGAAGATCATTTCCATAAAAATTTTGACTCTAATCAAGAGTAGGTTTTATATGGATGCTGTTTGGAGACCATTTCAAGGAAGGTTTCCTCATGGCTATTATAACCACTATCTTGACAAGAATACAAGGGGTCAAAAATCAACATAATGATGGTAATTTTTAGAAAATTATTTTTGATGCAAAGATGGAGAGAATGCATTTTTGAAATCATCTTTGGAGAATGATTTTGAAAACCATTTTTTAAGGGAACCATTCCATTAAGAGAGGGTTCATATGGCCAACAAAAGGGAGACCACTCAAAAGAAGGTTCCATGGGAGTATTCCAACCCGTAAACTTGAGAGAATGGGAACCATAGAAATCAAAGGGTTTGAACATCATTTTTAGGCGGTCATAAAGAGAAAAGGGGACCATTATAACAATTTAGGGCTTTTATGGCCAATATAAAGGGAGACCACTCAAGAGAAGGTTCCATGGGGCCATTTTAACCACTAAATTTAAGAGAATAGAAACCTTGAAAACTAGGGAGTTTGAAAGCAACCTTTGTGCAAGTTGAAATGCAATGATGCAAAAGTGTAAATTAGGGGGTAGTGAGGGATTTTCTAAGGCATGACTCCCAAGGTCTCACTCTAAATTTCAAGGGGCCAACTCTTAGAACAATTTTTGAAGGACATGTAGAACTTGGAAATGTCATAAAATTAAGAGCAATGCAAGCATTGTGGAATATGGCAATAAACATAAAATGAAGCTAAGCATACAAGACATGATCAAAATAATAATATGCAAGGGGTCATGATTCACATACAAGGCTTTTAGGCTTCACCATACAAACAAGGGGCTCTTGGGCCATACCATCTTAAAGTAGGCTAGTAAGAGGTCCCCCTACATGGTAGCTCTCACTTGCTTTCCTCTAGGCATGATCTAGGAGCCCTCTTGGCTCAAGCATGCAAGAAAGGGGGGTTGAAGATGGGGATTAAAATAGAAAATAGCCTAAGTAGGCTAAGAGGGAGAAGAGAAGAGTGGGGGAGAGCACAAATGTAAAAGGGATACCACATTTTGCCTTCAACACTCTTGTAGTCTTTAATGGATGTCTTGATTGGAGCTTGAGCGACTTCAAGAAGGCTTGAGAGGCTTGAGTGGAGTGTATAAGTGTATATGAGGCTTTGTATATAGAGTGTATAGGCTTAGGAGGGGTAGAATCTAACCTAAGTGTTGGAGGGAAGGAATATATGTAAAGATTCGAGTTTCTGGAGTGATTTTAGCAGAGTTTCGTATCAATTTCAGACCTGGAATATGCAAGGGGGGAGACCTCTATTTATAGGCAATCTGGAACAGACCATGCGCATGTGCTACATGCGTATGGCCAAAATTTGGCCGTGCGCATGTAGGACATGCGCAGGTACTGTTCCATTGCCAGAATAACACGTGGCACCCTGTGTACTGGTTAAATCTCGACCGTTGATCGAAAGTCGGTCGATCTGAACAAAATTTGAGCGCATGTAGCATACGCTCCATCACCGGGAAGATTCGCCCAAACTTTGCCTCGATAATTTGGTCAATCAGTCGCACTCGGGGTGTTCTCCTAGTGCTTCCGATGAATTTTCATGTTTTCGAAAAGTTTGAATTGTGTTTGGAAGCGTGGGATATCATCTTGGGAAGCGTGACAAAAAGGACACTTTTGTGGAGATCTGTGATACGCTCCGTGGGTGTTCGAAAGTGGCTATTTTCGTGCTGTGCGTTCGAGGCCCTAGGGAAGCGACCTTTCCAATCGGACCGTACCGATGGAAAGTACTCTGGAAATACTTTCTGGAATTTCCAAATTTACGCATTTCTTAAGCCGTTTGACGGTGCGTTTTAATCGGGGAATTAGAGAAAAAGTCAACCTTGGTGGAGCGTCTGCGAGACGCTCTAAGGGTTGTCAAAAGTAGCAATGTTTGAGCCATGCGATGAAGGGCTTCGGGAAGCGATTTATCCCATCGAGCCGTATCGATGAGAAGATCTATGGACGATCTTTCGAGAATTTCTTGATTTACGCAATTCTCAAGTCGGTTGACGGTGCGTTATAACTAGGGAATCGGGGGAAAAGACAATTTAGGCAGAGCGTCTGTGAGACGCTCCAGGGAACTTGTATCGCATCGTGTGAGCTTAGTGTCGTAGGGTGTTCCTTGGGTTAAACAAGGGCGTGTGGTGAAACCTTCTGCTCGAAATCTCAAGGCCGGTGCTGTTTCGGGGCATTTTTGGGCTTCCAAAGGCAAAACGATCATTTTGGCTGGAGTCGGCTGGAGATGGTCAAGAATGGTCTGATATATCATGTTAAGCGTGTAGGGCTGTTTAGTGATGGCTTTGAGAGAGTTTTTTGCCATTCAATGGGGTTTGTGCCGTGCTGAGGCGTTTAGGGGCAAAATAGTCATTTTGACCAGAGTGAGTCGTAATAGGACCGGATTTGGACCCAAGGCGCGCGGGGGACGCCTAATGGTTTAACAACATTTTGGAAGGATAGACTTATCGTTTTGAGAGATTTTAAACTTTCCCAAAACGTGCTTGGAGGCCCAAGGGGCGGGTTTGGCCATTTGGCCTCTATTGGGCCCAGCGGGCCCGATAAGCGGTTGACTGATTAGATAGGGGTTTGAAAGTTGATTTGTGCTTGAATGTGCTTATGGGGTTTTGAAAGGGAGTTCGGCCAGGCCAGTGACTGCCGAGCGGGCAAAAATGGGGTGCTTACACCTGGTATGCCAAATTTAGTTCTACCATTAGTGACCTTGGCTTCTCTTTTAGTGATTATGATTCTGCTCTCTTTGTTCACAAGTCTCCACATGGTATTGTTATCTTTCTACTGTATATGGATGATATGATCCTCACTAGTGATGATGTTCATGGCATTTCTGAGCTTAAGGAATTTCTTAGTAGCCATTTTGAGATAAAAGATTTTGGTCCTCTCAGCTACTTTTTTGGCCTTAAGATCTCTTTTGACTCTACTGGTTATTCTCTTACTCAGGCCAACTATACAGCAAATCTTCTTACTCGTACTGGTCTTACTAATAGTAAGACTGTTTCCATATCTCTGGAAGCTAATGTACGTCTTACTCCTTTGGATGGTGAGCCTCTATCTGATGCTACTCTCTACCAACATCCAGTTGGTAGTCTTGTCTACCTGACTGTTACTCATCTTGACATTGCCCATACTGTTCACCTTGTCAGTCAATTCTTAGCCTCAGCCTCTCTCCACTCACTATACTGTAGTTCTTTGCATTCTTTGTTATGTTAAGGGATTTATGGTTTACACTATTCTCGTCACTCATCTCTACAGCTCCATGCCTATTCTGACGCTGATTGGGCTGGTGATCATACTGATCGTCATTCTACCACCGAGTTTTGCTTTTTTTTGGTGATTCTCTCATTTCTTGGTGAAGTAAGAAGCAGACCCTTACTGCTCGCTCTAGCACTGAGGCCGAGTATCGTGCCCTAGCTAACACCATTCAGGAACTTCTCTGGCTTCAATGGTTACTTCAAGACATGGGTGTCTCTCATTCTAGTGCTATTGTTCTTTATTGTGACAATTGCAATGCTATTACGATTGTTCACAATGATGTGTTTCATGATCACACTAAGCACATCAAGATTAATTGTCACTTCATTCAGAAGCATGTTGTTTGTGGCACTGTTTGTTTTCTCACTGTAACATCTGCTGACTAAACTGCTGATATCTTTATCAAATCCCATCCTCTAAAAAGATTTTATGATATGGTTTTCAAACTCAATCTAATTTCTACTCAATCATCTTGAATTTGAAGGGGGATGTTAATGTTAGTGTATATATTCTTGTTAATGTTAAGTTTGTCTATCTCATATCAATTAGAATAGACTTCTTTCTCTCCTCTCTTGTAATGTAAATATACTCATTGTATACACAATAAATCACTCAATGCAATACATTCTCTTTTGAATATCTCTCTATTTTTTAACATGTCAATTTGTGCCTTTGTGGGGTTAAGTTGTGTGATGTTGAAGTTGCATCAGAGGTAGAAATCAGTGCAAAATAATAGGAGATTGTCATTCGAACGAGAGTCCAGACCATTTGAATGGAGTGAGGCCATTCAAATAGGCCTTCAAAGAGATAGGTATTCAAAAGGAAGACCAAGTTATTCGAAATTTGGGAACAGTTCGGTTCGTATTAACTTTAGCTAAGGAAAAACACATAATTATCTTTAGTTAGGGTTCAACAAAACCGAAAACTCACAACAAATCAATCTTCCAACCAAGTGCAGAAACTTCAAATCTCAACGAATTACCAAGCTCAAAGTGCATGCGAAAACTGTAATGAAGATATTGAAAAAAAAAGTCTTTTGAGTACCAAACTAGTCCTAAATTCATAAGCCCCCAAAAAATTGGATTCATCTTCCCTCTAGACCTTAATGTTCAGAATTCTCTAGACTCCTAATCTCACTACACCACGTGTTAGTAAATTATACCCAACTGATGTTATTATCTCATTTAAACTCACAATCTCACTTAACGTTGAACAAAATTAACGAGATG
Organism: Euryodendron excelsum; assembly: GCA_033060915.1. NCBI lineage: Eukaryota > Viridiplantae > Streptophyta > Magnoliopsida > Ericales > Pentaphylacaceae > Euryodendron > Euryodendron excelsum. Next base: position 2,218,066 of record CM065395.1, read on the forward strand.
AGATTGTGAGTTTACATGAGATAACAAAATTATCAATTAGATATAATTTACAAACAAGTGTGAGATAAGGAGTCTGAAGAATGCTGGATATTAAAGTCTTGGAGGGGAGCCTTGGCCAAAAAAATGGCAGCATATCTCATGTGGGTCTTTTTATAGGGGTATGATCCCATGGCACAGTAACATTATTTGGAACAACAATTTTCCATGGGATCCTGCCCTTCTACAGGCTTGTTGCAAGAGTACAATCTTGAGACATAAAAGTAGCAGCAGAGGTTTATGCAGCTGAGCATTGCCAACATCTGGTAATACTTGTCTAGACGAGTATTGTTTAAGGTGACATTGAACCATCTTCTTGAACTATAAATACACAAGGCACTAGCAAAATTCCCCACTCCAACCACAAATCCAGTGAACACAGGGCCATAACCCTGCATCCTTCTTGAAACCTGAAGACAGAAGAAGCCATTGATTCCACCCTCAGCAAGCCCTTCCATTAGTCCTAAGCAGCAAAACTGAGGGACGAACCAAGCGATTTTCATGCTCAAGTTTGCTTCTGACTTGTCCAAACTCAACCTCCAGGCCTCGACCCCCCAAGCGACGATGCAACAGCCGAGGGATGTGAGCATTCCTAGCCCAATTCTCACCAGGTTGGCATTTCTTTCTTTTGCCGGTATTGTCTCATACAGTGAGGAAATTGCAAGGCTGACGAAGGACTTGATTAGACAAAGGCCAAAAATACTGTTGTCACACCAGTTCATGCTGGTAGCTTGCTCAATGAAGAAATTTTCACCAGTGGATTTTACCATACTATATGCTAGGAAGGTCATCCATATAGGAATCATTCCTAGCAGAAGTTTTGTTTCTTCTACATGTGTAACTGTGCAGAGCCTCCCTCTCCTCTCTTCTTCTACTGGATTGTTAGAGGATACTTTCATTATAGCTGCTCTATCCAGCCATCTGCAAAATATGTGTTAGACACATACCGTGAGAAAGACTGTGGGTAAGAATCAGAATTATAACAGCTTTTAAGACATCACTCGACATTATTTTTAAAGTATTATTTCATCATACTAAGTTGCAAGCTAATCACTTTCAAGATATAAGAAAGATGATCTGAAAATCTGCAGACATCAATATCTAGGGAGTTTTTATGAAAAATGCTCGTCTTACAAAAATTTTATACAAAATTAACATATAAAGTAATATGGTAGGAATTATTTTGTAATTAAAAATTATTATGATAAGTGTTTGTTTTGAATGAAAGGTTCCGATACATCATTTTGTATATTATATGAATTTTTTAAAAGTTGTATTTATTGGATTGAAACTTGAGAGAGAGAGAGAGAGAGAGAGAGAGAGAGAGAGAGAGAGAGGGAGAGAGAGAAAACAAAGACAGAATCATTAATTTTGTCTCATTTGAATCTGTATATATAGACAAAAAAATAAGTGTAAATGTACCTTACCAAACTTAAAAAGTAATTGTGAGTCGCATGTACGTGATGCAAACAACCAAATTACCACCCAAAATAACTATTCTTTACGTTACGTTAGTTAGATTATTATAGACCTCATAAAGAACAAAAAAACAAAAAAAGTGATACACTTGTTGTTGGAAATTTGTGGTATGCTTTGATATCACTTTGTTGGAAATATGTGGTGGGCTAATAAACATAAATACTATGGAAAGAATCTCATAATTTCAATTTTCATCTTTTCTTCTTATTTTTCTCTTTTCTACTTTACCACTACATTATATAGCACATTTATCTAGTTCCATTAACATGTATCTAATTATGTGTACATGAACAAAGACACTTAATATATCCATAACTTTTCATCTACGTACATGTACATACCTGCATATATAAATCACTTCATACATATATCATATATATTCATGTGTATAGAATTATCTATTATATCAAGTTTATTATTCTAACATTGTCTACGTGAGAGAGAGAGAGAGAGAGAGAGAGAGATATGATCAAAACCTGAAGTGACTTGTTTGGGCCAAAGTAAACGATAGATTACTCTCATGGAACTGATACGAGTGGATAGGGTAGTCAAGATGTCTATGCAGCATGGAAACCTTGAAGACGCGGCAAACTGTAGTGAGGGGACTCTCAGTCTCATCCGTGGTAGGGCAGTGGTAAAATGGGATGCCACACAAGAACACGACGAAAGCAACTACCATCACATACGTAGATAGTTCGAAGGTTTGAGGCCAGAGAAGATTTAAATGAAGTAACAAGAATTCCCATCAGCCAAGCGGAGCGCCACCATACTTTTCTCCTGGATTCTGCTCGGATATCATCTCCGTCTTGTTGCTCCGCCCTGAATTGATAAGCCAAAAATGGCTTCAGTGAGGAATTTCGCCCTGCCTTGCCCATGGCTATCATGGCAACTGCAACGTAGAACAAGCAAGCTTTTGTCTGTGCAAACATTTTCAAAGCTGATAAACATAGAAGGCTCAGTCCCTGCATTAACAAACATTGTGAAAATTGCTCTTTAGTTCTCTTTCGAATGTTGTGTTTGGACTCCAATTTATGGAAGGAAAAAGAAAAGAGATAACAAATAAAATTACTCTTGTCATTTGATTGTTAAGAAAAACTGGTGAGTAAAAAAAAGAAAGAGAGAGAGAAATGAGTGCAGAAGCCGTATTATGTCATTTACCCTTATATTATAATTGATAATTGTCTACTTATTTCTTTTTTATTTTTTAATGTAATCAAGTGAGTGTAGAATTTAAATTCTCACACCGTTCTTTTTTTTCGTTCCCTTTTCAATTTTTTTTTACCTTAATAAATCGGGGTTCCAAATACAGCGGAAGTGAAAATGTTATATAACCTTAATTTTTGTATAAAATATTCTATGACAATGATATGCCAATGCAATGCAATGAAATTTTGTTTTGGTAGATTATTCTATTCACCCCTTACAGTTTACATTCAATTTTACTTTAATTTATCACTTTTGATTCTTGACATTCAACTCCTACCCTTATGGTCAAGTTGCTGCCATTTGTTAAGCTGACAAAAATGTTTAAAGTGAGACTTTGTATAATGTCCAAAAGTGCTAAATGTAATAACTTTGGAGTGTCAATTTTTCTTTTGCCCTTAAGACAATTGCAAGTAAAAAAAAAACTAAAATTATTACAGTTAACCGCTACATTTACAAGGATCAAGAGTTTGTTGATTTGAGTAGAGTTGAACTTACAATGATGTATGCAGTAGTAGAGAGTAGGAGCATCTTGAAATGACCAATGTAGGTGTCAGCCACATGAGCGCAGGCTAGTGTAATCACAGATGTTACCCCTTGAATTATATTGACTGTTGCTGCTGATTTTTGGAGATCTTCTTTCCATCCTGCCATTAAGTATGCCATGAAAGCTACCACTACAGCATTTTCCACAACACCGTGGCCGAAAACCAGACCTAGAATTGGAAAAATAAAAGATAAAGATCTAAAAAATGACATAGATGAATTAGCTAGCTAGCTAGCTAGCTAGCTAGCCAGCCAGCCATGGTATTTTCTGTTTATTGTTTTGCCCGAGAAATTACCAGTGATGAACAGGCCTGCCTTACTAAATGCAAAGTAATATCGGAGCCAATTTTGAAGGGTGAGGCCTATCTTGAAGAGCCAGCCAACCATGCTTGCAGAAAGAAGCTGCATTTGGGTAATTCCTGTGTCAACCTCTTTATTTCAGTGAAAGAAAAATAAAGATTGACTGTGCATTGTAGTTTACTGCCATGAGAGAATCGCATAGAAAATGATATCTTTTTAAGAAAAATTGTACAAAAAATTCTACCAGAATAATATGGTAGTGTCATTTTTGTACTTCAGAGCAATTATGATAGTGTTTTGTTTTAAAATAGAAAGTTCTCATTTAACAACATAATTCTACACAAAAATTATGTATAAATTTTTTAATTATATAGGGTCCGTTTGGTAATGCTTATTTTGAACTATTTTCAAGTTGGCTTTTTGGTTTTATAAACTAAGTAAAAAAAACAAAAGCCAAAAAAAATTAGACCTTTTTTTGTTTAAAAGCCAAAAATACTAACTCGAAAAAGCTCAGTAAAAAGCCCTATCAAACTGACCCATAATATTACATTACAGCTTAGGTTGCTTTGTTGCAATCATGCTTTTAGAATTAGATATCAAACTCGTGAATTTTATTTCAAGTATTCGCAAACACATAGAAACTAATTGATACGCATGTTTTGACCCTATTTGCAATCATCCTTTAAATGTTTGTAATTGTTTCTTTTGAACGCTTTGCTGTGCCCTTATACTCCTTTCACTTCATGTTCCCTCCGGTACTTGTTTTAGTCTCACGTTGTTTGTGTGTTAGTTCATGCGTGTTCAGTCGCTTAAAATAGGCCATTTTAGTTCGTTGAGTCCTGCAAATAACTTTAATGATGCCACAGGGAGGCCAAAAAATCTAGTAAGAAAGTAGGACTCGTGATTTTAGGTACTACTTCTAAAAATTTTAAAGATTTGAATATGCTAATTCTATGTTAAATTAAATAAATTTATCTTAATTTAACAAGCCAAGTATCACATGCAAGTAATGCAATCACACAACTTGCAATTTTCATGTGGAAAACACATCAATAGCGTGAAAACCATGGTACCACTCTTGGTCCAAGTCCAGTCAAGCACTGCAATTAATGAATAGTTACAGAAATACTCTACCTACTCGACTCCTCGATTCACCATTTACCGATCCTTCCATGCTGCACCTCGGAATCCATCAAAGCTTCAGAATCTTCTTGATGATATGATCAACACTAACGGAATGATATGCTCTCCTCCATATGAAGAAGATGCTCTCAAGTTGCTTTAACTGATGTATCCATGAAGTGCATTACAATTTACAGCCTTAGAAGCCTTTATATAATCGTTCGAGTGTTTGCAGCAGACTTGAACGAAAAGAAAATCTTCAGCTTTTGTTGTAACTTCAGGTCGATGTAATTTCTAATTGATTGATGCAGCAAGGATGAAAAAATATCGATTCAATGTCTTCCACAAGCCTGTTAAATTTTTACGAAAACTTACCAGGTAGTAGTAAGCAACTATGTGACATCTGGCTCACTCTGGATATTAATAATCACCAAAAGCAGGAACAAAGTCAAGAATTTGTCTTAGAGGGGCCAAGAAAAACTCTATAAAAAAAATTAAAACTAATAATGCAAGCCATATTTAATTTACAAAATATAAAATAACAACAATTTAAATAAAATATGACAGTAAGGTATTACAAAAAAAAATTAAATATATATCAAGCGCGTTATTATCATAGCGACGCTCGACGACACTTCATGTTATGAAATTCATTTATAATTAAATCTCCATCAAATTTTTCAATAACTTCTTTTTCAATGTATACAAGCAAGATATTTGTAAGAAAATTATCTTCTATCTTATTCCAAAATTTTGTTTTAACAACATTATAGTTGAAAATGCACATTTTGTAGTCACAATAGAAACCGGAATAGTGAAAATAAGTCTAACCAACCTATAAAAAAAATAAAAACCTGTGTTTTTTTTTACTAAGTTTTACACTAAATCTCAATTAATTAGGCATTGATAAGCATAAAACTTGGGCAACAAATAAAACAAATCACAAGCAACTAAAAAAATAAGCCCAAATAGCAACAAAAATAGGCTATAATATGAATTGCAAAGATGATAAATATAATATTCTTAAAATTAGGGAGGGTCACGTTATCATGTTAAAAATTTTAGAACTTAATTTGTACTATATCTCATAGGGTATTTTTAATAGCTTCGTCCCTGACCAAAAGCCATTTTGGGCATAGCGCTTACACTATAGTTATATAGCGAAATTAGCTCCTAAACCTAATAGGACTTGAGTTAGACAAAAAGTTAAGAAAAAATAGAAAATACCAAAAATTGCAAATTCAAGTTAAGCTCAATTTTAAATCATGGAAAACCAAAGAAATATTTTGAAAATATCTATACAAAAAGAGTAACTTCTAGACCAAGTTAACCACAATAAAACTTTAGTAAAATAACACAAATACAATTTTCAAGGCCTAAATGATAGAATTCGGCCAAAAAATTGGTAGGTTGATGGTCCGATTTTGATTTCTATCATGTTTTCAATCAGGCCACTAATCTCACGTAGTTCTGAAACCGAAGTTTTTGATTTTCATGTTACATTATGACTCACTTATAAACTTAATAAAATTACATTCAATATATGTTTAGGTCTATCAGTTTTGTTGTAGCAGTTTTATATAGGGAAATGATATGTACCTTTTTGCCATATTTTTAAATTTTCATGATTAAATGAATTTTGTCCATAAATGCTAATTTAAGAAGTTTAGTAAATAAATTGTATGATGGCATGAAGGTTAGTTTATGTAGAAATATATGTATGAAGAAGTGTTATAAGTTTAAAAAAGACATGTATTTGAGTTAATACTTCAAACAAATTTAGAAGATGGTAGATTAGCTCTCAAATTCATATTGAATTTATATTCGTTTCAATGAGTCTTGAGTCATAACCACATCGATAGCTATTTAAATCGAATACTTGAAGGAAACAAATGTAGTGAATAAAAATAGATATTTATATCAAATTCATAAAAAAAAAAAAAAACAAATTCAATGTACTCTAAGAAAATTGGAGTAATCTGTATATACTTATATCATTTATAATATGTATCACTCTAAGAAAACAAAAATAAAAACAAGAAAAAAAATTATAATGAGCTATGTGTCACTCTCACAGTGAGCCACATGTTGCATCCACAACAATAGAGGCGTCCATCAAATACATAAAGAAAACAAATACAATGAAGAGGATGGCTAGTGACCATCGCGGCTGGCCGTTAGGTCCCAACGTATGGTCGCTATGTCAACTGGCCCCAGCTGAAAACAAATACAATGAAGAGGATGGCTAGTGACCATCGCGGCTGGCCGTTAGGTCCCAGCGTATGGTCTCTATGTCAACTGGCCCCAGCTGACGGCCAGCCACGATGGTTGCTAGCATTTTTCATACAATGAAACAAAAACAAGGGTAGTGATATATATACACATATGCATGCTTATATAAATATATAGTTATACGAAGAAAAAAACTACCATGAGCCAAGTGTTGCTGCCAAATTAACTCAAATACATGTCTTTTTTAAACTCATAACACTTCTTCATACATATATTTCTACATAAACTAACCTTCATGCCATCATACAATTTATTCAGAGAAGAAGTCAATACCCTCAGAGGCAATGAAATTTTAGAAAAGAAAGTCGAACTTTCCTTATATCACCTATGGTTTGCTAAAATGAACAAAATAATTAACTAATGTAAACGAATAGAGATTGGCCAGTGTGTTACATTTTGATTTTATACTCGGGGACCAAAATTAAACTCTTTTAAAAATGTTTCTCTCATGATATTTTCAGAAACAACATTGATATTAAAAATGAGGGTGGCAATATATTAACTAAAGCCATTTGTAGTGAAGCAATACATGCAGTCTCAGTACAATGGTAGAGGGATCTATCCAATCGGTAATTGCGTTCAAATCTCAATTTTAAGAACAAAACAGAAACAATAACTAGAAAAAGAGAAGGAAAAAAGCAAAAAAAAGGAGCTCTTTGAAGCAAGGTAACCCTACCTTGTTTGCGCTCTAGTAGTACTAAAAAAAGATGCCCAACACCTGAGGAAGTGGGAAGAAAAAGACGAGACAAGAGAAGTTGAATGGCAAGAGAGATTATATGGAGGCACCAATACCGTTCCTATATATAGGATTTTCCAACCGTCACATTCATGAGAAAATATTGGTTACAACATTTGGAGCAAATGATCATGTTCACGGGCAGACAAAGGAGGTCGGGCAGAGCCACAACCCCCTCGAAGTTTCTAAAATTTTTCTTTATATCTTATATATTTTTGGATATCTAAATATAATATAGTATATTGGCTCCTCTCAAAGTTTTTAAATTTCTCTTCATCCCTATAGATTTTTTAACATTTATAATACAATATAGAGTACTGGTTCTCTAGAATTCAAAAATCTTTTCCTTAACCCTTCCTTTCAACAAAATTTTTTTCCTTGGCCCATACTCAACAGAAAATTTGAGTCCATCATTATTCATCTTGATGTGGTAGAATGGCCGATGATGTATAATTAAATCATAATCGTCAAACTATCATTTTTTGTTAAATTCTAATTATCATGTTAAATTTACTAATTAGGATTTACATAAACATGTGACTCTAATTTATTGATATGTTATACAGCATCAGCATGATGACATAGTATATTAGTTGTACACAATATTTGCTCCACATTTTCATACCCGTTCGAAGTAGTCAAAAATGCGGTGCGGGCTCGGGCCGGGCCTCTTGTGTGCCTCTCACCACTTCACAAAAAAACAGTAGGGCATATTAATGTGCAGTTTTGTTCAGAGGACGATTCACTTTATCTAACTTTGATTGGGGACAAACTAATGCCCAACCTGGGACATAGATTTGGAGACTCAAATTAAAGTAATCCTTTGATAATGACACCGTCTCTGTTGCATCCTTACAACAATAACCAAATGCTATAAAAGTTCGTTAAAAAGCAAAAATTGTAAAAACTGTTCAAAAAAAAAATCCTTGCCTTTACAAGCGTGATGTGCGTCATTCCCAGGTTGAATTTTTTTTTTTTTGGGTTATGCAGTTAAGTCGTGTTTGGTGGCTGAATTTTTAAATTTTTTTTTGGGTTATGCAGTTAAGTCGTGTTTTGCGGCTGAATTTTTTTATTTTTTTGGGTTATAAGTCAAGTCGTGTTTAAATCAACTTACATGCGACTCGATTAATTCACTAATCAAAGGCAAATCATCTATCTCAAAATTAGGGATTCGTAGGCTAAATTTTGCGCATACATCAACTAGTGTAGGGAATAACCCTCCTACAGTCAAATTTTTACATCAAAACTCACAGTTCACAGCCAATGATCAACACTCTCTTTTCAAGGATTATCATAGATTCATAATTATGTGGCATTTGCTGTGATATGGGTATTCTAAATCATGTAAAAGACTCATTTATAAATGGTATAAATTACAGGTAATATCATACAAATTAAAAAATTCATACAAAATTTATCAACAGGATAATATGATTGAATGAGAACTATTAGTTAAAAACATAATGCTCATCCTGATATTTTTTATTTATAAAAATACTATCACATTATTTTAGTAAAATTTTTTATATAAATTTTATAAAAAAATAAAATTTTTCATAAATTATAAAAAAAACATTGGCATCACAAGGCTGTTTTCTCTCGACCAAAGGACACACTCGTCTTGAAAAAGTTTGTGTTCCCATGCACGTTGGCAAATCTTTCTGAAAAGTATGATCATGAGATAAGACTGCAAAATTAACCTAGGCACCTTTCGTGGCCGTCAACGCCAATACTTTACATAAGAAAGACCAAGACGACAGAGAGAAAGACCTTGACTGAAAAGCTAGTCGTCCATCATCAAATTGCGCTTCCTGCTCCGCCGTGAGGCTCGTGGCACAGCCGTCGTGTTTTTGGAAGTATTTGGTGTTGGAAAAATGTACTGTATAATGTGCTTAATATAATAAAATAAAATTATTAATATTAAATAAAGTAGGTGAAATAATACAACATGACATAAATAATAATTTATATGAGATAATGCAATAAAATATGCAAGAAAATACTAATCAAGTCGAGTATTTCATACTCTCTTTAAGATAAATTTGTCTTCCACACAAGTGCTTATGGGATTAACGGGTGTCTATCTCTAGAATAAAATAATCACGACACTGACTAAGTAACACTACAATATTTAGGTCAAGCAAATCAAACGTCAGATTCTACTATCTCAATGTACAGTATAAATGTAATATGTATGAAGGAAAACAAAAAAAAATTCTGTCTAATTCAACACTGAATTATAACAGTAAAATTTATACGGAAACATACACCATTTCTGACAAAATCAATATAGCATAATAACAAAAGAAAGTATTTTTCACACTGAAAATATACTACAGTTATGTAGAATTTCAACGCTGAAATTCAATACAGAAATGCAGGACAAAGTGGAGGGGGATTATGTTCAAGCCTTTACTTGGACTTTTTTCTATGAAAACCCAAAAAGAAAACATACTTGGTGGATTAAGATAAATCCACAAATTTATAAAAAAAGGCTGGCCTCAATGGTTTTATAATTGGTGGAAAAAATTTGGACCTCTCCATACTATTCTACCATCTGTTGTCCAAGAACAATTGGGCATTTGGGCTACCTATTCACCCCAAATCACTAAAATGGACCCAGCTCATTATATGGATGGATCCAATCTTCTCCATTTTTTCTGTGAATTCGGTTTACCCTGGATTTGGGCCTGGACTCCTATTGTCAAAAGAGACCCGAATAATTTACTTTGTCTTTATAGACAATTTCATGTTGAATGGTGGAATAAACTGGACAAAGAACTGGACAAAACTGTAGCAGAAATAGCTGCTGTTGTGAAAGATTATCAACAGGAATCTGAATTCCAAACATCTCAATCTTATCCTTCTACATCCAAATTGGATGTCATGAAAAATGTATTAAAAATGCAAAATCCCCTTATGAAGGATAAAGATCTAATGTATGAATGTCTCCGCCAACTGAAAGGAGAATTTTTGGCTACATTCAAATCTGATTCTGACTCAGATGAAGAGATGCATTCCCAATCATCCCAGCACACCTGTCTAGCAGGAGAATCCCAAGACCCATATGAGGAGGATTCGGATCCTATTCCTACAACTGCAAATCTTTTTGATGCCATGCTTGATATTATGGCAAAGAAAAAGACAAGAAGAGCTCGTTCATCTGCCTCTTCAGATAAGGATAAGGACGACAAAAAGTAGCCGTCCCATGTGAAGAAATCTCTTTCCATTCAAGATTGTCGCACTACACGACAAAAGGCATCTTGCCTTTGACGCAAATGGCCAACCAACGCCAACTCATCTGGGCCCCACCCCCATTTTGCGTCATTGCTTACTAAAGCATTTTTGTCTTTTGTAACGAGTTGTTTTCTCTCCGGACTTGTAATTAATTTTTGAAATCCGGAATAATGTTTTTATTTGTTTATAAAAGGAACCCTTCACCTTTGTTGAGGGCACGCATCCATTCTCTCTTCTCTCTCTTGTTAATAAATTTCTCCTTCATAAAATCTTTGCTTATCTTGCTTACTTATTTTGGTAGGTTTATTTGTCTTTCCTTGACAGTTCTTATTTACTGTTAATATCTCTGTTTCTATTTAATATTATAATTGTTTACTTGTTACTTATACCTGGGCATAAATTGGTATCAGAGCCATGCTAGCTTAATTATTGGTATGTAATTCTAAGTATAAAGTATGTATATACGATTTATATGAATTATTGTTACTGTTTTCCTTCTTCTCCATTGCTCAAACAAGTGGTACAGTACTCAAGTCGCGCCTGATTTTGTTATCCCTTGTCTTATACCCTCGCAATGGGTTGGTATTAGGATGTGCCTTTAAGTCGTTGACAACTGTGCTTGTTTGATCAATGGATGGTAGCTTGGAAACACTAATGGTATTTCATATTTTTCGTATATTTATATTTTATACCACGAATTACATACTTTCTTTGCAATGTTAAATCCTTTCCATAGGTCCTCTTCTTCTAGGAAGATGGTTAAAGCCGTTGAATTAAATGAATATCCACATCAACTGGAAGATCTCAATAAATGGGTTATACCCTCTGTCCAACCTTCTTCTATCTATAAGATAGGAACTTTTGACCTTAAAGGTGTAAAAACTGTTAAGACAGTTGAACAAACAATAAGTCTGCAATCTGATGAACAGACAATCCAACTACTGGATTCTGTAGATATTATACGATATCAACATAAATATAATTTCTTACATATAGGACTCATACAAGTTGCTTTTAAACCTCTTACCTTAAGTGGTTTACCAGCCAGTTTCCTTACTGTCCTTAGAGAAGCCAGATGTCTCGATTGGAAGTCTTCCCTTATGGGAATTATGCAATCTAGTGTAGCTCATGGACCTGTTTATTTTAATGTTTACCCTAATCTACAATTATCACTTACAGATGCTAATCTTTTAGATGCTGTAAGTCTGAATACTAAACTCCACGGTTATAACTTTAAACCAGGATCTGAACCTCTCTGTCTCGGTTATAGAATCTACTTTAAGGCTCTTCATACTCTTGCTCCTAATTGGAAACGGTTTAGTCCTTCTGGAAGTACAGTTATAATCGAATCTAATCTTCTTAGCTCTAATATAGCTACAAATCGACAAATTACTTGGGATGAAGTTCAAGTCCCAGAAACTTGGCAACTCCAACAAGCTATTCCACCGGCTCCCTTGATCCAAGAAGAAGTGGATCAAATTATACAAACCCCTGAAGGTGATATAGAGGTAAGATTTACTTCTGGAACTTCCCAAGGATCGAGATCCAGATCTCTTTCTAGATCTTTTTCTATGAGATCATTACCTCCCTATAAAATTTGTCTCCCAGAAACATCTAGGGCTTCTACCTCTAGACTTTCTGAAACTATTGAATTTGTTAGAATTTCTGATCAACAAATTCCTCATGGAATTCCTAAACCTCCAGTAGATATACCTACTGCTTCTGAAATGGATTTTCGTATTTAATGGATTTAAGTCCAGGTAGTCCAATTAGAGCAATCCTTAATAAGGAATTGTTCCAACCATATTATAAAACTTTTTGTGATTGGTACTTTTCTAGCTTCAGTCCTATTGAATTAGAAAATTATAAAAACAAGTATTTTGAACATTTGGATCATACTCAACAATTAGAACATTTCGTACCATGGTTTCTTCGTTTCTATGTAGATAATTTCTCTATTCATGTGCTTGAAGAAAAAACATGGATGACAGATTCTGGATCCGTTATTCATTCTGTTTTTCCTCCTACAGAACCGTTAAAAATAACTAGTTCTTCAACCTCACAGGTTCTAGAAGCTAATGCTTATGTCAAACCATCTTTGGTTGAAATAGTGTCTATTACTATGAAAGATTTAAATCAAGCTTTTAAATAAAGTAATTATACAAATTTATATTTACAAACAATTGGTCAACAATTATTACATCTAGATCATAAGCTAGATCAATTACACACTAAACTTTCACAAATGAAACTTCAAGAAGTTAAACCTTCTAAGGATGCCCAAGCAACTATACAACCTCCTTTAGAGATAAAGGGATTTAAATTAGAATCTATTGATGAATTTGTTTCTGTTCTAGAAAAGAAATTAAATTCTTTTCAAATTTCTACTCTCTCTGCTAAATCAGAATCTATTTCTAACGAACAAGATAATTCTGATAAAGATGAAATTAATAAAATTGTGGCTGAACCTAGGCATTTAGAGCATTATTATTATAAACGACCTACCCTACAAGATGTGTTATTTGAAGAAAATAATAATTTTATTCAAAATAATTACCAAGGAAATTTCATTTATGAATGGAATCTTGATGGTCTGGCTGATAAACAGATATTTGACATGTGTCATCGTATCTGTATGTATAGTACTATCTGTAAACAACGTGGTAATACTGATAGAGCCATAGCTCAAATGATAATTAGTGGATTTACTGGCACTATCAAAGGTTGGTGGGATAATTATCTAACTCCAACTGCTAGATCTGAAATTTTGGATGCCATTAAGCAGGAACCTACTCCTACTCCTAATGATCCTAACCATGTTACCATTACTGAACAGTCAGTTTATACACTGATTTTGGCTATCTGTGAGCACTTTACTGGAAGATATTCTAGTAATAATGAAAATATTAGGACACTCCTTCAAAATCTTCGATGTCCTACTCTTACTCATTTTCGGTGGTACAAGGATGTATTCCTTAGTCGTGTTATGCAACTTCTTGATGCTAATAGTGATCATTGGAAGTCTAAATTTCTTGATGGTCTTCCCTTTCTGTTTGCCGAAAGAATTAGGAAAGCCCTTAGAGATCGTAATGATGGGATTTCTATTCCTTATTCTAATAATTCTTTTGGAAGTCTTATAGACACATGTATACAAGAAGGATTAGCTTTGTGGAATGATATCAAGCTTAAAAGCCAGCTTAAAAAGCAAAGGCTTACTGAAAAATCTCAACTTGGAGATTTTTGTGATAATTTTGGTATGGATATGCCAAAACCACCTTCAGATCGTTCTACACGATCTAAGGGAAAAAAGAAATTTAAATCTAGAATTCCTCATAGGAAACGAAAATATACTCAGGATGCCTCTACGAGTCAACCCTCTAAAAAGTATATTAAAAAATCTCATAAAAAGAAAACTTCTACTTCTAAAAAAGAAATTAAATGCTAGAAATGTGGTAAATTTGGTCACTATGCCAATAAATGTTTAACAAAAAAGAAGTTAAATGAACTCCAAATTGATGAACAGCTAAAAGATACTTTAGCTAAAGTCTTTCTAAATAGTGAAAGCGAACCCGACAAGGTCTCTACATCTGAAGCCTCTGAATTACCTGAGTTAGATCAAGTACAGGAAGATCACATTTCGTCCTCTAGTGATACTGATCCTACTTTACAGGAATCCTGTTCAGGTAATTGTAATTATTATAAAGCCATTGTAGATATGCATGGTTTAAGCATTAATATGCTTACTCAGGATCAGGAAATAATTATAAAAATTTTAGATCAAATTCCCGACACATCTATGAAAGCTCAGATGATTGAAAATTATCTGAAATAGGTTAAGCAACAGGATAATATTCCAAAAATTTCTCATGCTTATAGCATGACTGAAGTCATGAAACGACTCCAGCATCAACAGGACAAACCTGTTACTTTACAAGATTTAAAAACTGAGATCAATCAGTTAAAGTCTGAGATTAAATCTCTAAAAACTGATAATTTAAGTTTAACTTCTCGGGTTACGAATTTAGAACTAGGACGACAGCTTACTAGTTCTTCTTAATCATCCCCATCTTCTCTTCCCCAATATTTACTTCACAAAAGTGATACATTAAAATCACTTTACTCGTTCATAATGAATTATTGATTGAAAATCTTACTGCTTTAGTTGATAGCGATGCAGACCTGAACTGTGTTCAAGAAGGGTTAATCCCAACCCAATATTTTGAAAAAACAAAACATTCTTTGACCTCTGCTAATGGTAATAAGTTAGAAATACAGTATAAAATCACGGATACTCATATCTGTAATCAAGATGTCTGTATTCCATCTACTTTTCTACTTGTTAAAAATTTACAACACAATGTCATACTTGGTACTCCTTTCTTGCATAGTATTATGCCTATTGAAAAAATTAATTCAACAGGTATTTATACGAGAATAAATAATCAACAACTAGTTTTTCAGTTTATAACTGATCCTCAAACTAGGTATTTGAATGAAGTTAAAAACATCTTGTTAGCTAAAGAAAATCAAATTAATTTTCTTAAACAAGAAATTTCGATATGGACTATTTCTGAATCTTTAGTCAAAACTAAAGTTCAAGAAAAAATCAAATTAATTGAAAAACAATTTCTAAATGAAATCTGTAATGATCATCCTAATGCTTTTTGGGATAGAAAACGACATATTGTTTCTCTTCCCTATGAAAATGATTTTTCTGATAAACAAATACCGACAAGGGCTAGACCTTGTCAAATGAATCAAGAATATCTTGATTTATGTAAAGCAGAAATAGCTTCTTTACTGGAGAAAAAACTCATAAGGAAATCCTATTCTCCTTGGAGTTGTACTGGATTTTATGTTAATAAAAATGCTGAAATTGAGAGGGGTGTTCCTCGATTAGTTATTAATTATAAACCTCTCAATAAAGTGTTAAAATGGATTAGGTATCCTATACCTAATAAAAAGGATTTACTTGATCGCCTCCATAAGGCTTTAATATTCTCCAAATTTGATTTAAAATCTGGATATTGGCAAATTCAAGTTAATGAATTTGATAGATATAAAATTGCTTTTACTGTTCCAATAGGGCATTATGAATGGAATGTCATGCCTTTTGGTTTAAAAAATGCTTCTTCTGAATTTCAGAATATTATGAATGATATTTTCATCCCTTATACTGATTTTATTTTGGTATATACAGATGATATTTTGATATTTTCTCAAAATCTAGATCAACATTTTAAACATCTAGATATTTTTCAAAAAATTATATTAAAAAATGGACTAGTCATATCTGCTCCTAAAATGAAACTCTTTCAAACTACTGTTAGATTTTTGGGTCATAATATCCATCAAGGACAAATTGTCCCTATCACAAGAAGTATTGAGTTTGCTTCTAAATTTTCTAATGAAATATTAGATAAAACTCAATTGCAACGATTTTTAGGCAGTCTTAATTATATTAATCCCTATTATAAAAATCTGGCCAAAGATTCTGCTATTTTATATGACCGATTAAAGAAAGCTCCTTCTCCATGGACGCCAAATCATACTTTGGCAGTTCAAACAATTAAAGCTAAGGTAAAAAAACTTCCATGTTTAACTCTTGCTAATCCTGCATGGTTTAAAATTGTGCAAACTGATGCTAGTAATATTGGTTATGGTGGTATTCTTACCCAGGTCATACCTGGAACTAAAAAACAAATATTGATCAGATATGCTTCAGGAAAATGGAATCCTGCTCAATCTAACTATGCTGCTGTAAAGAAAGAACTTCTTTCTATTGTCAAATGTATCTCTAAATTTTAAGATGATTTACTAAATCAAAAATTTCTGCTAAAGACAGATTGTCAAGTTGCAAAATATATTTTCAGCAATGATGTTAAACATGATGCATCTAAGCATATAATTGCTAGATGGCAAGCACAACTATCTGTGTTTGACTTTGATATTATATATATCAAAGGAAAAGATAATTCTCTTCCTGATTTTCTTACCCGTGAATTTTTATAGGAATGAATCCTTATGATCGAGGAAAAGGAAGGGGATCTAACCCCAACCGAGGTCGTGGCAGGGAAAATACCCCCTCCAAAGGTCGTGGTTCTAACCAGGCCTCATCATCTGGAATAAGACCAGATAAAGACCAAGTCACAGTTATATCTGTGAATGATCCTATTTATGTCAAGTTGCAACAATTGATTGCACAAGAAGGCCAATCTAGTGGCTCCCAACAAGGTATATCTAACCTTGAAGCCTCATATGCTCAGATGGTAGAAACACCATCCCACTCTCTAACTCCCATTCAGCTTCCTTATACAGATCATATTCTGTATCTGGAACCTATTGATCGTCAATGGGAAAATGATCCATGGTATCTCATGGAAAAATATTTTCATAATTTTACTTATCCTTTTGGAAGCCAAAAATTTCGCATGGCTATGCAAACAATTTTGGAAATCACAGACTCTTGTGATTTTACAAATTTTTATTCCAACATGACCAGTAAAACTAGCCCTATTAATTTTTCCAAATGTTATATTAAAAAAATTATATTTCCACATGAATGGGGACTTCTTCCTCATAATGAAAAACAATTTATTTTACATGATCATCCCCATAATAATTTATATGAGATAATGCAATAAAATATGCAAGAAAATACTAATCAAGTCGAGTATTTCATACTCTCTTTAAGATAAATTTGTCTTCCACACAAGTGCTTATGGGATTAACGGGTGTCTATCTCTAGAATAAAATAATCACGACACTGACTAAGTAACACTACAATATTTAGGTCAAGCAAATCAAACGTCAGATTCTACTATCTCAATGTACAGTATAAATGTAATATGTATGAAGGAAAACAAAAAAAAATTCTGTCTAATTCAACACTGAATTATAACAGTAAAATTTATACGGAAACATACACCATTTCTGACAAAATCAATATAGCATAATAACAAAAGAAAGTGTTTTTCACACTGAAAATATACTGCAGTTATGTAGAATTTCAACGCTGAAATTCAATACAGAAATACAGGACAAAGTGGTTGAATTTTTACTGAAATTCACCACACAGCATATACAGAAATTAATCTGAAAACACAAATCGGTAAAACATAGAATTAACCAGATATAAAAATCGGGATAGAAACTCGTACAGAATTTCTAAATTTAAAAGTGAAGATGAAATCGATCAGAAAAGACTAACTGAATAGTCAAAAAGACACTAGAAAACAGACAGAATCTTGCTGGAAATTGAGCCGCACTTTGCTGGTATCGCAGCATTTCCTTGGGGAGAGAGACAGAGAGAGACAAAACAGACTATATAAAAACGGTTCTTAAATTCAGAATGGGATCTTTTTATATATAGAAAAATTCGCACCCCTTCGAAAACGGTGCCAACCAAATGCGCCTTAGGAAGGATCGCGACCTTTAGAATTTAAATTTAAATCTGAATTGATTCGGTTCAATTTTCACCCGGTTCAAAACACTAGGTCGAACTGCGTTCAAAAATTAAATACTAAACCGGCCCAAGCCTATTTAACATTATTAAATCGCATTTGAACCCGACTTGAGCTAGTGGTGAGCGTGCGTGGAGTGTTAGGTCAACCCATGAATTTCATAGGTCTTCTCCCTTCCACAAAAGTGGTGTACCCCTTGGGGCCCAAACCCTTCTCCAAACCTAAGCTTTATATACCCATTAATTTTTTCATAGACAATCAATGTGGGATAAGCCTTTAGTTCCATTCAATAACCATACTTATGGTATCTACTTTGGAGGTCATTATCTCATTTAAACATCCATGAATTTAAACAAGTGGATGCTTGTTCTTCATCTTCTCATAGAGGATAATACAAAATACCTTGAGCCCACTAACAAGGATATATAGGTCTCACCTTAAAAATGACTCAAAGTTAGTGTATCACATCAAATATTTCTCCAATATACCATGATGGTTTTTACAGTACTGCACATGTGGGAATTCAACATTTGGGTTTTAAAACAGAAACAGTTTTGATCAAAGGATGGAAAACTCTGAAAAATTTGAGGTGTTTTGGTGAAAAATCTGTTACTACCAAAGTAACCTATAATTACTATCAATGTGAGTTGCAATTATTATAAATGTAATTTATAGTTATCATAATATGGTCACATTTTGTGGTAGTTGTTAATTTATATTAAGCAATAAATGTGATTAGTTTTAGTAATACTTAGAACTAGTTTATGTGTACCTCAACTAATATTCTTTTCAATTCGGTTAAATACAAGTCCTGTACCAGGATTAGAGATTTACGAAAAATAATCTCTATCAGTCTAACTCAGAACTTTCGAATTTAGAGATTGTCCCTATTTTTACCGAGCTATCCTCTTTCTAGAGTCAGTGACATGTAGCTCTACATGCAACTAGTTGGAAAACAAATATGACAAAATAAGACTGACATATATTTTTATATAATTATTTTAACCTACATAACAAAGTTCAGTCATACATCTTCGCCGGAGAGCACCCATTCATCCATCAGGCCATCTGATCTCTCTTGTAAACCTTGGCATGTCGTGATTGCTATGGTAGATTTTTTTTTTTTTTGTCATTATCTTTTAGGTGAGGGAAATTATTTGGATTTATTATAATTGTATTTAGGACAATTGGTTACCACAAAATTGAAGATTCCTATCAAAGGGCTACCTATTTGAAGGGCCGATTACTGTTTACTGTTACATTGATTTTGCCTTCCATTTTCTTCCCTTTTTTTTTTTTTGTCTATTACTGAACAAAGCTGAAAGACCTTTGGACGCAGATTTACCAAATGCTATTAGGTTGATGGGATTAGTCTTAATTCAGTTAATTAATTTTAGTTTTAATTCTTTAATCTCGTGCATGAAACAAAATATCATATGTCAAAGCCAAACATACTGAAGCAATTAGTCCCACATAAGACAAACGATTTTTATGTGAAGAACTGTTGCAAAATCACAGGGCCTTAGGCCAGATAATAATGCACTGTAAAGAACAGGAACAGGTATGCTTTAGCCACAAGAAACCAATTCTGGATCGATGAATGGACATGGGTTGGGTTCAGCACACACACTATGGGGACAATAATGTCTTGGGAGTCCTACAAAGAGCATTTGGACAATAATACACTATGATTCTTGGGAGTCCATATTTTTGTCCTCTATCTTTTTCAATAGATAGGCCCAAAGGTTCAACCTTTCATGTTGACCCCTGCTACTATACTAAATTCAATAAATTCCTAACCAATAACATGAGCAAATAATAAGAGGTTGTTTTAATTGGTCAAGTGAGCGTGTTTTTCATGTTGATGAACCCAAGTTTAACCTTGGGGCCAGGTCACAAAGGATCTATACTAAGAAGAATAGACATGCTGACATACATAGCACGACACAAATACGTTAATACGGTAATTTTTAGAAAATGTAGGAGGTGACTCGGCCGGAATACGGTAAAATTATTTGCATAATGTATTTTATTATATATCATATATGTAAACATTTTATTCAAAGATAGTGAAAAAAAAATCCATAATAACACTTACTAAAATTAAAAACCATGTATTCCAAATTAGGTATAAAATCACATTGCCTTATTTTACAATTAGATTTCAAGTTATTTTCTTTGATCTTGCAACATGTTTCATATGTATAAGTGATGGATACGGGTGTCCAAGTGACGGACACATGTGTCTCTAAGTGTCTGATTTAAAAATAAAATAAAATAATATAAAACGTTTGGACGCGTGTCTGACACATGTCGAGGGAGTATTTGACAGGTATTCGACACGGACACGACACCATTTTAGAAGTGTCTATTCTTCTTAGGATTTATCCCTAGTCCCGGTATAAATAGTCTGTCTTTAATCGAACTAAAAAAAAGATTGATCAAGGTATAAATAAACTGCCCCAGACAAGAAAGGGAATTATGCCAGAAGGTTATTCCGGACAAGAAAAGGAATTATGCCAGAAGGTTATTATCATCTTGTCAACTCCTGTGAGTTCAAAATAGGGTTAGAACATCAAAATTGGAACATTATTGCGAACAAAGACAAGTTATAATCTATACCCTTTGTCAAGTCATGCATGGCCCCTGATTTGAAAGACTTGAGACCCACAAAATGAATAGGTTGATCTGATGAAAACCTGTTAATCACCACTGAGGTCATATATTCAAGGATGTCTGTATAAACTCTCATATAATTAATTGCAATGAACTATATATATCGATCCATGTATTTAAGGTTTCTCTTCCAAAGGCCCATCATGAGACAAGACATAATCTGTATGACTGTATGCCAGCTCGTGTGATGAAGACGTAGTTTTATCATATATATGCCAAGGCCTTAGGCACCATCACAGAGATGAGAGCAGGGCCGTTTGGTTAGAGTTTTGTAGGGTCGTTTGGTTACGATTACCATTGCTGTTTTCTATTTTTGTTTTATGAAATTCATTAGGCAAATTAATTCTGAAAATTATTTTTACCGTAATTGCGTTTTGTAAACCGGTTTTGGAACTTGTTTTTGAAATTTTTTTCAAAAAACACTACAGTTTTAAAAACAACCAAGTAAAAAGTGTTAACTCAGTTTCTAAAGCTGTTTCATTCCAAAATGAAAATAATATGAAAAATAGGGGCGGACCACTGACACATGACCGAGCAGCGTCGGCAGTCTCCACTAAATTTTAAAAAGAAAAATTTTTTTTTAACCCAACTCAATTAAAAATGAATTTTGCCCGATCGAACCCAATACCTAATACCCATTTCAAAATTTTTTTTCACCCAACCCAAACTCATTTACCCATTAAATTAGGGATTGATCCACTTCGTAATTGCATAGGAGATGAATAGATGAATGATTGTTTGGTGGCATACATCGAAAGAGATATGTTCAACATCATAGACAATTAAGTTATTTTGCAAGGGTTTTGAAATATGAAACAATGAATAAGATTATTGTAATTTGTCTCGTTAATTTGAATGGTGTTTTGTGTAAGAAACATTTGTTTTCAATTTATAGAATTTTGAATGTTATCGTATTCTTTTTATTTCTTGAAATTTATCATTTTACTTGTAAATAATTGTTCAAGAGTATTTTTTGTCTCCACTAGAGAAAATTTCTGGATCTGCCACTGAAAAATGATGGTGCTTTTTTATAGCTCGTGGTAGCCAATCAGGTTCG
Organism: Euryodendron excelsum; assembly: GCA_033060915.1. Classification (NCBI taxonomy): domain Eukaryota; kingdom Viridiplantae; phylum Streptophyta; class Magnoliopsida; order Ericales; family Pentaphylacaceae; genus Euryodendron; species Euryodendron excelsum. The sequence goes on from CM065395.1 coordinate 2,240,213, forward strand.
CTTGACCGGTGATTTATTAGCTGCAACATGGGATGCGATGCTTAAGTGATTGGAGATCCTATTTATCACTTTTTAGTCAAGTAATACGATATTCTTTAGTACTTATACATATCAAATTTTATCATATATTTTATGCATTAAAAATCTCTTCATTAATTACAAATTCATGATACTAATCTAATAAACACCTTATATTCTAATTTAATAGGGAGTACTGAGTAAGTGATACTACTTACCAGACTTTTTTTCATTCTCAAGGGCATCAAATGCCAATCGTTGTTGTATCCACAAAACAAAAAAAAATTTTAATATATTAATTGTTGGAATCGGTTTCACCAAATACTAGTCTTTGTTTGATTGGTGTTAGCATGAAAGGGATTGCTTAATTAATTATAATAAAATTGTCTTTTAAGTATAGGGATAAGGAGACCGACTAAGTAGGTGAGACCTTAATTAGTAATTCTACGGTGAACTGTGATTAAAGCGACATTACCGTATACCCCATGCGTTACGGTGTGAAAAAGCGACATTACAGGATACCCAACGCATTAAGGTGTCATTCACATGCAGAGGGTAGCCACTATACCTGTCTAAAACACAGAATAAACCAAACAAAAAAGATTCCTTTGGAAATGGGAGTTGTGATCGGCCTTTGCCAAGGACATCTTACTTTCAAGGGCATTGCATGCATGGACCACAAATAAGTCACACTTGGCGGTATTGATTGTAATGGTTTTGCCCTCTTGCTCTAAATTGATCATGATATATATATCAGTTGTAGCTGTAGGTCACCCCACAAGTTAAAGTCTCCTAAATGCATGATCTTTATTTATCATATACATATATCCATTTGTTCTACAGTTTGGTTTGATCGCTTTCTCTCTACGGTAGTTCAATATACAGTTTAGTCTTATAATTGGGTGACTCGACCTCACCTAAATGCATGGCCGACAGAGTAGAGGACTTGCCTTGATCCGCAAGTAGGGCAATATAGGTGTAGGGTACACTCCAAACAATTTCACTTGTATATATTTTTTTCGGATTTGCTGATACAAGTGCTTGTTCCAACATGGTTGGTGGAAATTCTAATTTCTTCTCTTCCAGCTTGTTTAGAACTTAGGGAAGGGAAGGAAAAGAAAAAATAAAGGAAAATTTTTTTTTCTTTCTTATTTGGTTTTATTAAGAAAATCAAAAGAAATTAGTAGGAAAGAAGAGAGAGAGTGATTTAAAATTTTTCATTCATTTTTTCTTCCCTTTCTCTCTTAGGTAGAATCAAACAAGGAAAGGAAAAAGAGAGGAAAAATTTTAACTCTCCCCTCCCTCAAGTACCAAACAGGCTCTGTGTATCCAACTTTGTATTCTATTAAGATAAGAAAAAAAAATACAATCTTATATAAAATTAGACAGAAAATTTTATCAAAATGATGTAAAAATGCTGTTTTCACATTTAATAGCGATCTTGATAAATGTTGTGAAATCCCTCAATTCAGCTATATCATTTTGTATATTTTTTTTTGTTTGTATATATATATACTAAAATAAACTATAAGAAAACAGCAACAATATTGCGATTTAATCATTGCACCTAATTTTTCTATTTGAGAAGGAGAGTGTGGAATATAGATAATTCAAGTAATTAAATGTTAGCACACCATGTTTAATGCAAAACCAACTTCTGATCTCAAATGGTAAACAATTAGTTGTACTGAGCCCTTTATTTTAGATGGAAAATAATGTATATGTATATATATATATATATATATAATGGAGAAGCAATTTTGCTTTAAAGGTGCAGATACATAAAATAAGATTGGGAGATTAAATAAGCCAACAACTTCTTAGCTCTTGCTAGTTATGAGCCATATATGCATACACATGCACGAGGGTGCCGTTGGCAACAACTGATATATTTAATGAGAAAATAACGACAGGCAAGGAGTTCCTAACCTCAACTACAAGATTTCACTTCTTCCATTGATTTTCTAATTTATCAAGCTACACACACACACACATATATATATATATATATGGTTTTTGATTGCTTCCAAGTTAATGGTTTCTTTTCAAGCAAGAGAGAGAAAGAGGAAATGGGTGTGAGAGGGGTTGGTTGGTGTTGATATCTACTGTTTGAAACTTTGTGAAGAAGCAGTTGCAAAGTCATTTATAGTTAGTTTAACTTAACACACCCAAAGTAATTAGTTGAAAGTGAGAACAAAATTATCATCAGGTTTTTTGTTTAAAGTCAGGACGAGGGGAAGGCTTGAAATCTCTAGAAATAAAGCACCAATTTATAGTTGGATTGCATTCATTAACTCAGCAGATCAATATTGGCTAGGCTGCAAGCTCTCATTATATATGCTCAAGCTGTATGGCTTGCTAACCTTTTGTTTGAATACATTTTGCCTAGTGTGGGCCCCTATGTCAGCTGTTTTTCCCTTTTTAGTTTACTAAATCTGATATGAATTCACACTATCTACTTTAGGTGATTTTTAGTTGCTATTAAGTTGAGACAATTACAAAAATTACAAGAAAAAAAATTCACTTCATTTTGTTGTATTTATTTTATCATAGAGGAGCTCTAGCACCAGTGGCAATTGATATTAAGTTTTGAAATCTCTTAGATGTTATTAATTCCTTAGAGTCACCTTCAGGGTATTTGACTTGATAATTATTTAGTTTGTGTGAGATTGATGGATTACACAAACTTCACAATTAGTCGAAGTACTCGCAAACTGACCTTGACACCTGATTAGTAAAAAAAGAAATTTTGGTGTTCCATTGCTGACAATGTTGCTAATGATGGAATCTAGTTGATGTGTCTAAAATCAGTCACGATCAATGTATACTTTTCCTTTGATCACATTGCATGTGTAAGATGCCTAACTTGATGGTGATTGAATGTCCCATTTATATAAGTGAGAGATATTTCTCACCGAGCAGTATTTTAATTAGTTACCTTTTACGTGAAGTCCTTTCAGAAGATTTAAGGAGGCCAAGTATAGCTAATTATTTGCCTTCCTTTGCCAAGTCTTTATTACAACATTGAAGTTATATTCATATTCAGAACTTTAGGTACATCAAGGCCTGCATTTATTTCTGTTGGGTTCTGATTGTGTCTGTAAGCCAGTTGAAACATAAGAGCTTGGCCAACTAAATTTTACAACTCTTAAATGCTATTATGTAACTTTATGAAAGACCTGTTTTAGAACCTCTTTTTTTTTAAAGATATCCTATCATCTCTGATTAGGAAAATTCTATTCTTCCAGACTTGTTATCCTAGAAAATTACCTAACTTAATTTATGAAAGATCTAATTTAGAGTTTTTTCTTAAGTGATCCTATCGTCTCTGATTAGAAAAAATTCTGATCTTACATAATTGTTGTACAAGGCTATTATTGTGTTATTTTATGAATGAACTGATTTAGAGTTTCTTTATATATATATTCTATCCTGTCTTATTAGGAAAATTTCTAATCTTACGTACTTGTCTAAGGCTATAATGTAACTTTATGCTTTTTTAGAGTTTTATTTTTTTTGGTTAAATCCTGTCCTCTTTGATTAGGAAATTCTAATCTTACAGACTTGTTGTGAAGGTTTTTATGTAATTTAATGAAAGACCTGATTTAGAGTTCTTTTTGTTTTCTTTTTTGTGAATCCTATCCTCTCTGATTAGGAAGATTCCAATCTTACAGAGTTGTTATACAAAATATTCAACTACAACGATGTGGCAAGAGCATTATTAATTTGTTACACAGAATAATGTGGCAAGAGCATTATTGAACTTATATATATGCCATTTTGATGGATCCTAAATTTTTTCATATCATTCTTTGTAAATTTTTTATTTGTATAGTATTATTCATCTAATCTAAGAGAATGACAAAAGACACAATTTCAGTTATGAAAAGCGATAAGAAAAGCAAATAAGACTTAAAAGAATAGTACTATCCCAATATAAGCTTAATCTATGAGAAATCAATTAATTACTTGATGTTTAACTTTCTTTATTTCATTTTTTTGCTTTTCCATATCTTCCTTGCAATCAATTAGACCATTAAATGTTTCATGCATTTAAAATGTACTCTTATGCAACTGACAATATGCTTTAGGTGAAAAGAAGCAACATTGAATGTGTGTACACAACCATTATGTGATTCTGCATTCTGACAAGTCATGGGAATATTGGAATAGGAGACGTTACCTAAACACTATATTCATCTCACTTATACTACTCATATTATCATCTAATTATTATTGGGGCAATACTATTGTCAGGGCAGTCTTTATTTTTGTCAAAATAATTTAAGGATTAATGAAAATAAATATTCTTAAAATCAAAACATTTTGTCGAAAATCTTATCAAAACGTATTGCCCTCACTAAAAGACCACCCCTATAGTTGATATAACACAAATGGTTTGAAAATTTTGTAGGGATAAGAATTCAATTTGGCATTTGTGCCAAAAGTCTATATTGATACAACTTATTAGCCTGTGTACATGATGTATATACATATACATATATATATATATATATATCTAACTAACTATGCATAAAAATTTAAAAACATCTATACCCACAAAAAAAAAAATTCATAACACCTTGAGCTTAGCCAAATGAAAAGGGAATGAGCTAAGCCAAAGCTACAATGGCACAGCGTGGCCGGCGCCTAGAAACTAAAAAAGTAGGCTAATTGAATGTATTGTAGGCGTTGGTATCGACTTTCTAACTACTCGGACCCTTCTTCGCAACTGTTCTAATTTAAAGATAAAAAAAAAAAAAAAAATCATCTTACATAGGTTAGTCCTCTCTCTCTCTCTCTCTCTCTCTCTCTCTCTCTGTCTCTGTGATAGCCACATAATATTTTCATCCTAACACCACCAATAATAGCATGGCCATCTTTCTCCAATCCTTTTTAAACCCCCTCCACCCTCCATAACATGGCATAGTTTTCTCATACTCAAAACATAAAAACACCTCTCTCTCTCTCTCTCTCTCTCTCTCTCTCTCTCTCTCTCTCTCTCCTCATGGGTGCTCATCGCCCATTTGAACCAATCTCAAAATGTAGCAGCGAGGGAAGATCCAATCAAACAGTGGCAGCAGACCTAGATGGCACTCTCCTCGTGTCTAGAAGCGCTTTTCCCTACTTCATGCTTGTTGCTCTCGAAGCCGGTAGCCTTATAAGGGCACTACTCCTTCTAGTATCAGTTCCCTTTGTCTACTTCGTTTACTTATTCCTATCCGAGTCCATAGCCATCCAGACTTTCATCTTCATTTCCTTCGCCGGACTGAAAATTCGAGACATTGAGACAGTTTCAAGGTCCGTCCTGCCCAAGTTCTACGCCGAGGATGTCCACCCGGAGACTTGGAGAGTGTTCAATTCCTTCGGCAAGAGATACATAATTACCGCGAATCCTAGAATCATGGTGGAGCACTTCGCCAAGAACTTTTTGGGGGCCGACAAGGTTCTTGGGACCGAGTTGGAAATCTCCAAATCCGGACGAGCAACTGGGTTTGCCAAGAAACCAGGTGTTCTTGTCGGAGAGCACAAAAAAGCGGCCGTCGTGAAAGAATTCGGCGCCGATTTGCCGGATTTAGGGCTGGGTGATAGAGAGACTGACCATGACTTCATGTCTATATGCAAGGTTCTATCTCTAAACTGGTCACATGAACTATTGTCTTTATATTTTCGATAGACTAGTAGTTGAAAGCTTTTTGTTTTTTTTTTTTCTCATGATTATATCGCTTTGTTTGTGCACTTTGATTAGCTGTTTTCGGCTGAAGTGGGCATTACCATCTTTGTATTTTTGCAAGGGTTAGTGAGAGCTTTTATGGGGATAATGCTTAGTTCATGAATCTCTGTTTAGAAAGCTAGCTTTTCGAAATTTCAAATCTTATTGGTCCACGTGGCAGTTAGAAACATTTAAATTTTCTAACGGTCTCTTTTTTAGGAATCTATAATTATCCTCTATTGATCATTACAAAATCACAAGAAGACATTTATTTTCCTTCTGGAGAACAATTAATGCCCAACATGCATCCTTCATTTGCAACCCACTTTTTCATTCTATCATAGCCTTAAATTATGTTCCTCATGAAAGAAATATGAAGAATGATAACTTTTTTTTGTTAATTGTTTACTTTGCCAAATATATATACATATCATTAATGATAATGCCACAACTCAACAATTTGTTTACGCATAATCTCGTTTATTGTCATATTTTTTACTTTAGACACAAGTGGACAGGCTGTACATATGTTTATTAATACGGGTCCTACTATGAGGAAATGAGATTAACAAATAGAATTATGAATAGAAAATGCTATTCTTTCAAAATTATTTGTACAAAAAATTTACCAGAATGATGTGACAGTGGTATTATTGTAATTAAAAACTATCATGATAAGTGTTTAGTTCTAAAGTAAATCGCTCTTATCAACCCACATCATCTGGTAAAAAATTTTATATGAATTTTTTTATTTGTATAAAGTTACTCATTTACTCTTTTTTGTTTCACGGCATATTCATTGTGTCGTCTTCAAAAGACCAAAATTAAAACACTGTGAAACAAAAGCAACAAAACCTTAGACCCTTCTAAGCCAGCATTGAATGCCCTCAATTGCTTGATGCACTGATTATATATTGATATATAATGTATATATCTTTGTACTTAAATTGCAGGAAGGGTACATGGTGCGAAGAACAAAACTGGAGCCCCTCCCAAGAAACAAGCTTCTAAGTCCAGTCATTTTCCATGAGGGCCGTTTAGTTCAAAGACCCACTCCTCTTGTTGCCCTTTTAACCTTCCTATGGATGCCAATAGGCATCATCCTCTCTCTCATCAGGGTCTACCTCAACATTCCATTGCCTGAAAAAATTGTTAGATATACCTACAAAATGCTCGGGATCAAACTCATCGTCAAGGGTACCCCTCCTCCGCCGCCCAAGGAAGGGCAAAGCGGCGTCCTTTTCATTTGCAACCACCGGACCGTTCTAGATCCGGTTGTCACCGCGGTGGCGCTAGGAAGAAAAATCAGCTGTGTCACTTACAGCATAAGCAAATTCTCGGAATTAATATCTCCAATTAAAGCAGTTGCGTTGTCAAGGGAGAGGGATAAAGATGCGGCAAATATCAAGCGTTTGCTGGAAGAAGGCGACTTAGTAATATGCCCGGAAGGGACTACTTGTAGAGAACCATTTCTGCTGAGATTTAGCGCCCTTTTTGCTGAGCTTACTGATAGGATTGTGCCGGTCGCCATTAGCACAAAGCAAAGCGTGTTTTATGGTACAACGGTTCGTGGCCACAAGCTACTTGACCCTTATTTTGTATTCATGAACCCGATGCCTACTTATGAGGTCACTTTCTTGAATCAGCTGCCGATTGAGCTGACTTGCAGAGGTGGGAAATCGGCCATTGAAGTTGCTAATTATATTCAGAGGGTGCTGGCTGGGACCTTGGGTTTTGAATGCACCAATCTGACTAGGAAGGACAAGTATGCTGTTATGGCGGGGACCGATGGCCGGGTTGCAAGCAAGAAAGAGAAGTCCTAAAAGAATGGAAGAAAGGCAAAATTCAAATGTTTCCCTAATGTTTTTTTTTTTTTTTTTTCCATTTACTTTGAAACAATAATGTTGATTGGGATCTTGATTATTAATTATATAATAACAATTTGATATGCATATCGCTCCCCAACTCTTTCACCCTCAAGTTCTTCAATGTCAATAACATCGCGTATAGTGCAATAGGAGTGGCTATGGTTTTGATGGCCTGCTTCGCTATTTAAATTTGTTCATTATTTATTGGGTTTAGAAATTTTTGGAGTCCATTAGTTTAATGAGCGGATTTGAAAATTATATTTGAAGCTTGGGCCGACCCGAAATATATATAAAATAACATATTTTATATTTTAATATATTTATGTAATTAGATTTTATATTATTTAACATAATTTTTGAAGAAAAATATTTTTAAGTTAAATGGGTAGGACTTGGACAGGCTTGGGATATGATTTTAAGCTCAATGGAAAAAAAAATTAGTATAAATCTGTCCTAAACCTATCCTGACTTGATTAATATCCACTCTTAATTGCCAATGAGCTAGCACATCTCTAACACATCTAGACCATCACTGAGCTTTGCTATACATTATTTGGCTAGAAAATACTATTCTTACAAAATAAGTTGTAACTCTCACAAAAATAATGTAACAAGGACAGTAATAATTTTTTAATTAAAAATTATTATAAAGAGAGTTTTATTTTGAAGTGAAATACACTCTTTTAAAAACGTCATTTTGTACCAAAACACTTTGTAATTTTAGGCGTTAGCCTTTACAATCAGGGCTCTACCTCGTGGAGGTGGTTGTAGACAAGGCTTCCGACTACTACACGGGTGTAGGGACATCCAACCTGGCTTTGATACCAAATTTCACGGGTTAACTGGCAAAGAGTACAAGCACGCATCCAGATTGTGCAAGCAACAAATACATGCACAGGCTAATGCACAAGATAAAGAGATGGTAAAGTAGCAAGAAGCATATGTTGAAAGCAACGAATACACTTTTGTTGGTGGAGCAAAGCCACTAACTACAAGTAGAAAGGGAGGCAAATTAAGCTAGGACGGGCACCAGTGGAGGATGCAGACTAGACTTAGTTTCACTTGCCCTCTCCTGTACAGGCTGTCCAGACATTTACCCAACCTGTATGAGGAAAAATTAAGAGTAGTTGCAATGTCTACAAAAATAATTATAGAAAAATTACTTAAGCCGGTTAGGATACTTTTTATATATGATCCTAGACCATTTTTCTAGCCCCCTAAAAAAATTACACCACATGTTCTCGACACAGCTATAATAGACATAACTCTGGTGCATTATCCTGAGAAAATTTACTGATACCTATTACAATTTCTACATATTCAAACTCCGTACAATATGTAAATTTAATGAGTCTGAAATATACGTGTCCAATTTATAGAAAGCAAACATATCAAACAAGAGCGGGACTTGCTCTCTCTTACGTATGCTTTTCATAGATTAGACGTGTGCCCTTTGTAAAAATACAACAGGGTTTAAATTGGCTCTAAACAAGAAAACGAGGGCATTAGCCCATACTTAAGTTTTGCTCGTCGCATAACATAACTAAAGTTTTAACTAGTTAAACAGTACCGTAGCAATAGCTGCTGCTGTACTAAAAATATCCCAGTGCACAAGACTCCCACCCAGCCAAGAACCATCAAATAAAGAGTTTTTTGTTACATGCGAGAAGTCTATTTTCATGTTTTGATTCACGCTAGAATAACTTTACTGCTGGATCAGGGGCTGGGCCAAAACCTATCCTAGAGATGGCAATTTGACCCACCCCGTACCGTCTCGAATGGGACAGATTTGGAGGGAATTAATCGTGTTATGAACGGGTTATGGGGGTAAGAGGATAACCCGACTCAGTTTCGAGACAGGGGCGGGTTTGGACTGTTAGTACCCCGAACCCGCTTCGATTACTCCGATTATTATTATTTTTTATTTTTTTTTACTTAGAAAAAAAAATTTCAAAAAAATATTATATATACTAAGTATGTAGGTAGTGAAATTTTAACTATAAAGTTTTGGATGAATGTAGAATGTATACTTATGTATATACCTAATTAATATGTGATATAGTGGTTAATGGGATTTAAAAAAAAAATTTTAGCTATATAAAGTTTAAATGGGGCGGGGGCAGGGGCGGGTTTTACTAAACGAGGCGGGGATGGGATTTTGAGTCCCAACTTGTCACGGGTTTGGGATGGGGATGGAGAAATTTTTTTAAACGGGATAGGAGCGGATTGAGATAAACACGCTCCCAATCCGCCCAATTGCTATCCCTAACCCATCCTCTATAATACAAACATTTGGCAGTAAAAATAAAGGGGTTATGGAGTCGGACTCGAACGAGACCGTAGACTTGGATATCTCAAATTTGATTCTCGCTGATGTTTCTAGACTTAACAAATACTTGTGATTTGTGAGTGATTGTATGTTTTTAGGATTTACACTATTGTCAATTGAAGAAATAAATATATATATATATATATATATATTAACAGCTAAAATTGGGAGTTGGGCCTATGAACCGGCCCATACCGCGGTCGCTTTTGCACAAACATGCAACGCATATACCCAGGAAGAAAACGCAGCAGTTGGGGGTTCCTTTCTTGTAGAGAACTCAAACACGAGAGAGAAAGCAGAGAAGGAACAACACACACGGATATCTAGGGTTTCGCAGAGCAAGATTTCGACATATTGGTAGAATTGAGCTATTATAGCACAATAGGCATTAGCGATGGACGTGATAAAGACGCAGCAAATATCTGCCAGGCCGATCGAGAGGGTGATAGTGCACCCCCTTGTACTTCTCAGCATCGTCGACAACTACAACAGAGTCGCCAAGGACACTCGCAAGCGCGTCATCGGGGTCCTCCTCGGCAGCTCCTTCAAAGGCACCATCGATGTCTCCAACAGCTACGCAGGTCCCTCCCAACCCACTTCTCATCCCCTTTTACCCCTCATTTTCTTCCTTCTCTTCAGATCTGAAACTTGGTGTGATTGCTATTGCATTATGTTCTTCTTCTGCTTGTGTTTGTATCTGTAATGTTGAATGAAAAATACCTAACTTTTTCCCTCTTCATTTGTGTGATTAAGCAGCATGAAGTAATTCGACTAGACAAATATAATTAGGGTTTGTGCTATTGGTGTTTTTAGGATCTTATACTGCTAGATTTTTGGGTCTAAGATTTTGATTGTTTTAGTTTTGGTTTGGTTTTTAGAAGGAATGAGAGAGTAGACAAATGAATCTTCTAAAACAGCTTCCTATTCATGGGATTTTAAGAAAGTTTGTTTCTTGATGCTCTTTCTTTGTGCATGGAAGTCTTAATATAGTGAATTAAGGCCGTAAGACTTTTAATTTTGTTGTCACTTTGATAAGCGCTACATATGCACCCATATCCCAAAAGGTTTGGACTTTGCACTGCCCTTTCGGGGTCAGGGGATGCCCTAGTTTCTTTTATTTTTTGCGTTAAATCTGTTGTAGTGGTTCACTGTCAAGCTTGTACTTAGGCCTACAAAAAACATATTATACATCAACTGGTCCTATGGGTAGGTGATTTAATCAGGTAATGCTATATAGCTTATGATCAATGTAACTATTTTGGTAGGAAAGATAAGAAAAAGAATATTGCAGCACTGTAGTAAGGTCCATAAATAGTTGGTTTTTTTTATGATGGATTATCTGGTTGGAGCCTCTTTCTGCTTAAGGGCAGTCCAGTTCTGGTTTAATGCCCTCCATCAATACTTAACATAATCATAAGCTAGATTTGCTTCAGCCACCTTGTCTCCCTATCTTCTTGGAACCAATTTTTGTGAGATCTCCTTGAGTCATGCCCAAAGTTTAACATATTTTGGCCTTGAAATTAAATGAAGCCAATAAATATACAATTTATTGAATGACATCTGCACATGCTTTAGTTTTATGCCATGATGGGTTTTGGCATAATAGTTGATCAATTGAGTTTAAAGTTGGACTTGATCTCTGTGCAGCTATGCACTTAAAATATGGCAGTGTATACATGATGTGTGGTTGAAAGTGCTAAGCACTTTAGAGGTTGTACTTTCACGTATTGTCTTCTTTGTTGCACAATGCTATAACAATACTGTTTGTGCAACTGAAGTTACGGTATTATTCTACACTTGGGTCTTTTTATTTTATTTTATATAGTAAACATGGAATTAGATTGGTTGGTCAAGGTCCATTGTTGCTATAGTTTTAGGGTCTTAGTTTTAGAGTCCATGAGAGTACTCTTAGTTTTGAGGAAATTGTTTTTGGCTTTTTTTTTTCCCCCCAATCTTTCTAAGAACATTAAGGTTTTGCTTAGTTTTATACCCAACAACTGGTTTTCCCTTTTTCTTGTTTTTTTCTTCTTAAAGAAACAAATGCTGTCTTACCACTTTTTGCTCTGGACTCTATTACATCTCTTTTAATTTGTTATGGTTGCATTAGACATGGATTTGATTACTATAAAACACCAAGTCAACTCAACAAGTTCTTGTCCAATCTATTTGGGGTTGGTTAGGAATTCAACATTATGTGGGATTTGTTTGTTATAAGTTGGAAATATAGATTTCATTTAGTTTTTGTAGCTCCATGCATCCAACCTCCGCCGAGTATGTCACGTCATCTCCCTCCTCACATGTCTAGTGCAATGTGCCAGCCTTGTGAGGTGACACGTGGGCCAGAAGACATCTCCACCAGCTTCTCTCTTGGGTTGAGCCTTGCTAGTCAAGGATAGCGTGTGGGGCCTCATCTTTGAAACTTAAGCGTGTGGGGCCTCATCTTTGAAACTTAGGCTTTAAGGCCCTGTGTTCATGCTCGGGGCACCCTCTTGGCTAGGCCTAGGGCATCTCTGCCCAACCACGCTTCTCCTATGGCTCTATGCTCAGCACTTCTTGGCTCGGCTATGAAACCTCTTCCCCGAGTGTGCTCTCCTCTTAAGTCTCAACTTCCCCATTCTTGGCTAAAACTCGCTATAGAGAAATCCAACAACCTAGATTGGGAACAGGATCTAGAAACCCCGTTGGGGTCATCCTCGCGTGAGACCATTTGGAGACTCGGGGATTGTAGGCTAGAACTTAGGGTTCATCAAAGTGGCTTGCCCCACCCCTCTTGAGAGGCTTCCCTTTGGCCATCTTTTATTTTTAAAATTTGCAATAGAACCCCTGTCGTGTCCACAAAGTGTTCAAAATAAAACACGTGTCCAAGCCGTGTCCACAGAATGTCTAAAAAAAAAAATTGGACACGTCTGACGGCGTGTTAGACACGTGTCCATCGTGTGTCCCACGCTTGTTCATGTCATAGAGGCGGAGTGTTCATGCTTCCTAGATTAATTGGAATTAACATTAGTAACGTGGCTCTTTAGGTTGTAAATGACATGGGGAGGATGTCAACATCCTTGCCTTTAGGCTTTCGCCATTACTTGTGCTCTTTACACCTTATGGGAGTTTATGCATTCAATGCTACAATGATGCTTTTTCAAATCTTTGTTCTCTTGGAGTGGAAATCATATTGCTGAACCTGTCATCTATGAGGATCAATACTTGTGCTTTTTCCACCTTATTGTTGTACTTTGGTTTCTGAAATTCTCATGTGTAATGTGTTGTATCGATGTTTATTCGTATTTCTAAATGGAAGAATCTTGTTTTTATAGTGCCTTTTGAAGAAGATGACAAGGATCCAAGCATATGGTTTCTTGACCACAATTACCATGAAGCAATGTTCTCCATGTTCAAGAGAATAAATGGTATGTGGTCTACCTTAGTGGCACTAATCCGTTGTGGCTTTTATGACTTTCTGAGGGTTTGGAACTGATTTTTCTTTTATGGATGTGTGAAATTGTCACAGCCAAGGAGCATGTTGTAGGTTGGTACAGTACGGGGCCGAAGCTGAGGGAGAATGACCTAGATATTCATGGTTTGTTTAATGAGTAAGACAATTGATCTTTTACTTGAGAAGGGTGCTGCTTGTGCCAGTAAAGTTTTGCTTGTAGTTTGTTATCCTTATTTACTTTCCTTTTCTCTGATCTATTTGATCAATTAATAGTTTGCACGTCCCATGTGTGCTGATAAAATTTGGGTGAGATACTATTCGATACCAGCACAAACCCTGTTAATATGCTCTGTTTAGGGAAGTGATAGGGCAATCTTGGCAGGTCTAGAATTTAAATCTGCATGTTTAGTTTTTTTGTTTTCCCTTTCCCTTTTAAAAGTCAGGTTCTTGCTAAGAATTGGTTTTGCAGTGTCTGCTTTTCATGGAAAATGAGTGGTTTACCATGGAAAACTATTGCGTTGTTGTAGTGAATAACCTTATACATACATTTCTAGAAATGCAGTGTCTTTTCCATGAAGAACTTGAGATCTAATGTTTTGTTCATCTATGTGCAAGCTGCAAAAGGAGCCAAATAAACAAGATGTTTGCACAGTCATTATTAACTTAAAACTTTCCTGACATTTGCTTCAACAATGAAGAAGCATTGTCTTGAAAGGTATTGAAATATTAGGGTGTTTTGCACTTTGAACACTTACATTGATTGGACACTTGTCAATTCACTAGTTGATTGGGCTTTGCTAGTCTATCTAATTCACGTTGTTGCGTTCGATCCAGCCAGCACCTTGGCTGTTGCATTGCCTTTAGGGGGCCAAATGATGTATTCCAATCCAATTAAGGTGAGGCTACGAGTAATCTTAAAAACATCATTCACGCAAGCTGGGATGAGTTTTTTTTTTTTTTTGTTCCTTCATTTTTCCTTTTTTTAAGTTTTTTATAAGAAGTGAAAATTCTATGAGAAATATATTTAAAATCCACATTACCACTATAATCTTTCTTATGTGGAACTTGAGGACCATTGTGTAGCTCATCAGTGGAGAATGCTTTTTTGTTGTATCTTCAATTAAACACCGACAAGACAAACTCTACTGGAGCATTAGGTTCCATGTGCAAATGAATGCCCGCACCCCACCTTGATAATTTTTTCTAAGCCCTCAAATACCTTTTTCCAATGATCAGGCATGCTCCATGGTGCATCTGTATAGTATTTTGCCTTTAGCTTTTGAAGAATCTGAATCAACAAGTAGTCTTGTAAAATTCCTCCGTACACCAACTCCATAACAAGCTTAGCAACCTACAGTTCATGCCATAGAACTGAAACTAGATCTTTAAGAACCACATTCAAGCTAGCACCTATATATTGGCTGCTCGTAATACACCCTTATCATAGGAACCATTGGTTTTCATCTTTGAAAAACCAATGGACAGAGGCTTCCACCTGCATCTTGTCTTGACAGTATTAACAAACTGAACAGAGACACTCCTAAAGGGCTGCAACAAAAACTTGATTTTAGGTTTGAAGCTTTGTATTTGTTCTGTTATCTTACTCAACAACAAACCTCTTCTTGGTAACTTATCAAAAAAATAAAAAGAACAAAACCTCTTCTTCGTAAAAGAGCTGGGAGATTCAGAATCGATCTTGTCATCAGATTGTTTTCACTTGTTCTTAATGTTCAATGAACGTCTCGAAAATAAACTGAGCATAAGACATACAACATGCACCCTGTGTGAGCCCGATAAGTTGGGGAATTTGAGTTTCAAGAATCATGCTGGCTGGTCTTCTCTCTGTGCCTTTTATGAGTACTGATTTAAGGCATAATTCTCCCCTCCACCTTCTCGTTGCATGCGTTTCCACATCTTGTCAGAAAGAACAATAAAGTGAGCACTACCTTCTTGATTCTGATGACTGCTTCTCCGGATTTGATAATTGCCCAGATTGTCTCAATTTACTTCCAAAATTAGACTCAGAAATGCTGATCCCTACTTTAGAATTGTGGCATTATTTCAAAAATATTTTCAATTTGCTCGACTGAAGTATGCAGCCTTCTAAAGGAATACTTGGCTTGCCAGTCCAGTTTTCAAAATATTGCTCTAGTTCATGTGGAGAAGCATGATTGGTGTTGCTCTGAACTCATCTGTCATTCCTAGAATAAAGGTACGAGCGTGTCGTAGAGGATTAAAGTTACCTTGAAGCACAATTTTAGAGTTGTGAATGAATGTTATTGATTTCAATTGTCATGTACTTGGTGTTCAGAAGTCCCCCACCATGACGACCACTGCTATCTTGTTTTTCTTGTGTGTTTCTTTCCTGTTTACTGTGGTTTGTTTTTCCCAACCATCTATCTCCCTTATTGATCGTAGTTTTTGGTCATTGCAGTTATGTTCCGAATCCTGTCTTGGTCATAATAGATGTCGAACCTAGGGAGCTTGGAATACCCACCAAGGCTTACTATGCTGTTGAAGAGGTTAAAGAGGTAAATAGCTATTCAGGCTTCTTGTCAAGCCATTATGCCTAATTGATCTGATGTGTGGTATTGAGCTTGAATACATGAGATCAAATGCTGAGATACGCTTGATCTAGAATGTCAATAATAATAAAGGGAAACCAATAAAAATCCTTCATCACCCAAGTTGAATCCAAGTAACAGTCACTTAATTGTTACAGAATGCTACTCAGAAGAGCCAGAAGGTGTTTGTTCATGTACCTTCAGAAATTGCTGCTCATGAAGTTGAGGAAATTGGTATTCGTTTTTCCACTTAGCTAATTGTTTCCACAAAAGTTGAATATGATGCAATCTGCTTTATGTGTGGAATGGTCTTCCTGCTTCTCATGTCTCCTGTCAACAGGAGTGGAACACCTGCTAAGGGATGTGAAGGATACAACCATTAGCACACTTGCAACTGAGGTTTATGTTTTTGCTTATTTAAGTTTACAGTGCAGTTTTTCCTTTTACTTCAGTATTGTAGAGAATTGAAGTTTCTATTATATGAATGTTTTCTTTTTTTCCTTTCCTTTGTTTTTCTTTTTTCCTTTTTGTAGCTTTATCCATATTTTAACTTTATTTGATCAAAAGTAGAATTGTGAACATCGCTACCTCTTTGCTTTTGCACAGGTTACTGGAAAACTCGCAGCCTTGAAGGGTTTGGATGCACGACTACGAGAAATACGTGGTTATCTTGATCTCGTTGTTGATGGGAAGCTTCCTTTAAATCATGAAATCCTCTACCATTTACAAGTAATTGCCTTTGTTGACATGTCTTTCTTTCCACTTAGAAACCCATTCCTTCAGTTAGCATTTAATATATTCTTCTTTACACATCTCATTTATGAATTTGTTCCAAATTGCAGGATGTATTCAACCTTCTTCCGAATCTGAATGTGGCCGAATTAATCAAGGCATTTGCCGGTAAATATGTCATAATTGCATATCTGTGTATCTTAAGCGGGTCTGTTTGTTAACTTCTTATATCTTTTGTTTATGCTACCCCCCTGGGGGGCCCGCCGCATATCTGCAGTGAAAACAAATGATATGATGTTGGTCATATATCTTTCCTCCTTGATAAGAAGTGTGATAGCCCTCCACAACCTGATCAATAACAAGGTAAATGTGCTCTCCTGACACAAATCTCATTTTTACTGATACCTGGTTATCAGCTTAATGTGCAGACATATGTTGGGTAAAATAAAATGTTTTGATAAAAATGAATAGGTAGTCTTTTGGGTGCAACTATTTTACGTCTTTATTTCATGGGAATAACAAACGTGGAAGGTTAAATCTGCCTGCCACTGGGTGTGGGAATGCTTCCTCCACAGCCTGGTATGATGATGAATGTCACCGAGGTGTAGTGTGAACTTGATATTGGGTCTTTCTTGATGGGGAAACTAATAGATGAATTTGGAGTTTTCTTGATGTTTCAATGAGCCATTTAGCTTCTTTATAAATATTGGACGGGTAAAGGGATGGCATTTTTGTGTTTAAGATGACTTAAAGTCTACAAACGTTTACATTTTCCCACTCCCCCCTCACTGGGTGTGGGAATGCTTCTTCCACAGCCTGTTATGATGATGAATGTAGCTGAGGTATAGTGTGAACTTGATATTGGGTCTTTCTCGATGGGGAAACTAATAGATGAACTTGGAGTTTTCTTGATGTTTCAATGAGCCATTTAGCTTCTTTATAAATATTGGACGGGTAAAGGGATGGCATTTTTGTGTTTAAGATGACTTAAAGTTTACAAACGTTTACCTTTTCCAACTCCCCCCTCACTGGGTGTGGGAATGCTTCCTCCACAGCCTGGTATGCGGATGAATGTCGCCGAGATGTAGTGTGAACACTGGGTGTGGGAATGCTTCCTCCACAGCCTGGTATGATGATGAATGTCGCTGAGTTGTAGTGTGAACTTGATATTGGGTTTTTCTCGATGGGGAAACTGATAGATGAACTTGGAGTTTTCTTGATGTTTCAATGAGCCACTTAGCTTCTTTATAAATATTGGACGGGTAAAGGGATGGCATTTTTGTGTTTGAGATGACTTGAAGTTTACAAACGTTTACCTTTTCCTACTCCCCCCTCCCTCTCTTGCAGGTGCTTAACAAAGAGCATGAAAAAGCTGAGGATTTGAAGCCTGCTGCAGCCCCAGCAGGGACTGGAAGCTGAATGTGGGTTTTTAGTGGATTTTTACTGGATTTCACACATGACAGAGCTCAAGCTTCAGGGAGAAGGGGAACCTGTTATACTACACTTCGATGATTCTTAGTGACGAGAATTTTGAAATTTTCATGTTGAAGTCGAGACCAGATCTTGAGATTCAGCATTGCTGTTTATTTTTGTTTGTTGAACTGTGATCTGCTTAGCATTCAATTGTATCATCTCAAATAACTACCTTAAAAATTGTATCTTAATGTTTTGCCCAGCATCTTGTCCCCTGTCCTCCATCTTATCGATTGCTGCATTTTGCTTTTGTGCTTCACTGGAGGATGCTATTTCAATTATCCATTGAACTTTCAAAACACATTTTGTCATACGGCATATCTATTAGGTATGCCGTCTCTATGGCGGCTCTTATACATGTAACTGGGAGCAATGAGATCTGGTAGCAGACTTGTCCTCTTTTGAATTTATGTCAACAGGGACCATGAATTTCAATCATATTATAAAACTGAACTGGCTCCAAAATAAGTTGATGCTTTAGTTGGAGCTCTTGGAAATGAATTCAGGTGAGAATTTGATATCCATTTTTTATTTGTAATTTGTCTGATAAAGAAAATATGATCAACTACCCAACAAAAATACAAAGACTTCTTGGATTGTTTAGTAGTTCTGTCAAAGTAAACTCTGAAGACTTTTATAAGATGATGTTGGCTTCTAGGTTTATGCTCTTTGAGTTGAAGGGTGTTTTACAAATTGTCTATATCAATCACCTCTATTTTTTGGATCTTATTCAATGGTTTGACTTCTTCAATTTTACAATAAAATTTTCTTTTAATAATTTTATACAAATTAAGTCATCTCAGAAAAGCAAAAAACTTTGAGAATTTTTTGATTTTTTTCCCTCTTTTTTCAGCTTGGCAACATTCTAACTTCAGTTCTAGGCCAAACAGGGCTTGCTGTCACTGCCATTGAAATAATTTGGAATGTGAAAAATATCTAAAACTTTTCGAAAAAAATCTCATAATAACAAATGATTGGAGTGCTTTTTCAATTACGTAATTCATTTTTTTCCTAAGGATTCTAAGATAATAATTATTGTACCCTCCATCAAAATTGTCGGACGATAGGAAGAATCTCGTACAATTTTGCCTTTATATTCGAATAAGAATTTCTTGGCTAAAATTTTGCAAAAAAAGAAAAAAAAAATTATCCTTATAAGGGTATTATTGACATTATAGATTTTCTTCTCTTTTTTGTTTTGGTGTTGAAATCAACATTTTTTAGGTTAAGTGTTGTTAACCGCTCGGAGTCTTGTTGCACATTGTCACGTAAAGTAAGGGGATAGACCTTATTTTAAAAACTTTAGAGGTGTTCCTAAGATTAATAAAAAAGGTAATTACACTTTTAGCTCTTACAGTTTGAGTCAAAGTCAAATGATCTCCTGTGATTTAAAAATGAACACATAAAAATATTAGATTTAATGAAAGCATGAAAAATTTTAAATTTAACGAATCAGATGACCTCTTGTGGTTTGAACTTATCTGTAAAATACATGAAAACGTTCGATTTAATGAAAATTCTAGTATAAAAGTATTTTTGTCATTTTATATCTCTAAAATTGGAACATCAAAAAGACAATTTATTAAAATAACAAAAGAAATTTCTCAAAAAACAACCCTTTGTTTTAGTATAAAAAGGCCAAATTGTCTTTTTAATATTTTAATTTGAAGAGATAATATAATAATAATATCCTTACGACAAAAATTTTTTTATCAAATCTAACAATTTTTATTCATTTTGCAAATAACCATAGAAAAATTATGTGTTAATTTTAAATCACTGAGTCATCTGATTTTAGCTTAAACTGGAGTAACATATAATTAACCTTTAATAAAAACCTCATGACTCATGAGGTGTTTAGTGTAATTTTCCTAAATTTTGAAGACTATGCCTTTTGTTTCTGCTCCTGTACCCATATAATCAAGTGCCGCATACAGTCCTGGTTCATATCGGAACCAAAGGCAGGTACTCTCAAATTCACCGCTGTTGTCCTCTCTCTCTCTCTCTCTAAATATACATTTGCATATATTTATAGTTGTATACTCTTAATTCTTTGTGTTCTATATTTTTTTTGGTTGATAACATTGTTCTTTCTCCGTGTTCACGAAAACTTGGTTATTTCTCTTATTTTTTCTCTGCCATGGTAGTATGGTACCATAAGCTTTCTTTCTGTGTTTTTCTAGTTCTATGGTCTCTCCTTAAAAACGATCAGAAGTTGGGTTCCCAAAACATTATAATAGTAGGATTTGTCATTAGCAATTTCTTGATATATTATGAATGGAAAGCACCAAAATTGATTCCATACGAGCAGTAACCGTTGCTAATGCGAGCGTTGAGTGGCGACTGTCATTAATGTGAGAAAATATCAACATGCGTGTTCATGTTTAAGGGAAAAAAAATGGAATGGGTGATAGAAATTTTTGTAATGCAATTGGTGGAACTTATTTGTTGCTATTTTAGTTCATGACTAACAGAAAACCCATGTGATGCTTGGGTTAAATCATGAAGAGGAGAATTATCTAGTGGAAAAGAAACATTATTCTACATACAAAGGTCACAGTATAGTTTTAGTAGTACGTTAAATTTTGGATTATAAAATAAGGAAGTTATGTGTTATTGGTAGCATATGAATTTTAAATGTGGCACTCGAATATGGGAGAGAATAAATAGAATGAACATGAAATATCTGATTTTGTAGAGAGGATAACATATTTTGCAGACATTCGTTCTCTTGCCAAACATCTTTCAGATTGGGAAATCTGAATTCTTCAATTCTTGAGGGCTGCTCTCTCATTGTTTCTTTACAAACTGTGATTGGTTCGAAGGAGGTGAAGAATTGAACTCACTTTTTCACAGCATCATACTCAAGCCTTCTGTGATTCGGGGACAAATATTGGTGTCAGAGTTTTAGTTTCAACCTACAAGACAACCGTGTATTTACATCATGGGCAAAGCATCAAGGGACAAGAGGGTGAGTTTGATTGTTTATCTGTGGATTTACTCTGTACCATTTCCGGCTTTGTCTGATTTTTCAGCTTCTAGTAACACGTCGATTTGTTATCAGGATATATACTACCGAAAAGCAAAAGAAGAGGGTTGGCGTGCTCGAAGTGCCTTCAAGCTTCTTCAGATTGACGAGGAATTCAACATATTTGAAGGTATAACTTGACTAATCTTCCTAAATTTGATTTCTTTCCATTATTACTATAACAAGGTACCAAGTTATCAGGGACTGAACTCTTCATATATGATGGATCTACCATTGCCATTCTTGTTCTCTCTTTTGTTTCCATTGTTTGAGGTTATGAAGGAATTTCCAGGTGCAATATTACTACAACTGTGGGAGTTTATTCCTCAATAAGTTTAAATTTAGTTTCTTAAAATGGAAATTAATGTCTTTTTTTTTCCTTGTAAGTATATATTTTCTTAAGGAAAAACAGCAAATATCTTGAGTTAGTGCAATCCAGGAAAAGACTATGTTGCACGACATCTTTATGCTTAACCTACCAGCCCATAAACCTAGTTATATCATTGTGCTTGATGGACTTCAGCTTCCTATTTATCGGCAATAGGAATTCATGAAAACATTTTTATATCTCTTTACAGTCATGTATTTATAAGGGTCCTGTGTTATCTATTATTTATGATTCCATAAAAATTCTCACCTTTTTCTGTTTGATACCAATATTATTTGCAGGAGTGAAGCATGTGGTAGATCTATGTGCAGCGCCTGGTAGCTGGAGTCAGGTAACTGTCTATGGAAGGGACCTTTACCTTTCTTTTGCTTTTCTTTTTTTTTAATCATTTGTGCAAAGGTGATGGACGGTTATGTATTAGTACAGTTCTTTGTTTTATCTGATTTGCTATTGACTAGTTTGGGTTGTTAATCTTCAACATGTTCACATTGAAATGAAATTATTCAGGTCTAATAGTTTCTTGTGTTGTTCTGTTCCTACACTATCTTAACTCTGCAACATGGAAGACATAGGATATGTCCTTAAGCAGTTCCAAATTCACGAGAAACAATATTGACTTGGATAATTTGTCTTCCTTTGACTGTCTTCATTATACCATTTCAATTAACTTCTCCTGTACATTATTCTGCTGAAGGTTGGATGGTAATGATTAATATGCCAGTGGTACATGTTCCTAGACCTTCCCTCCCTCTGAAAGGGGGGGAATGAATAAAACTGAAAAACTATGGCTGAAGAGGACAATATATTTACCTTGTTTTCTAGCTGTTTGAGCTAGATATCTGGAGCATTTTGTGCAGTCCCTGATACTTAAGATCTTATTGTAGGTTTTGAGTCGCAAATTGTATCTCCCGGCAAAGCTGTCACCTGATTCAAAGTGAGTTCCCTTCTATAAATCTATACTTTCTTGATAATATTTTTTTATTACTGTTTGCAGTTCCCACCAATTCTCAATTTTCCAACTCCTGTTATTTATAATGCAAAAAGGTTGTGAAACCACTAACCTAGGCACAATTTTCCTATTGAATTTGGATGCGCATTTAGCTGCTCACCTATCTATAAGCAATATTGAAAGAAAGGTTCAATAGACACCAATATTAGAACATCACTGATTTCCGCATGGTCTTATTTGAGCTTGTATTTTATTTTATTTTATTATTATTTTATTTTGCAGTAGTATTCTTAACTTTTTGACTCATTAAGTAAAAGTCCTCATAAAACAAGGCTTCCTATTTTATTTTGTCTTTATTTATAATTTTCTTGGGCCTCACTCACGATGAATTCATACAGTGGACAATTATAATGTGGCCTAGTTGCATGGTATGTTTCTGTTTTGAGGTTTTACACATGAAACTTTTATGTAGTTATTGGACATGGACTTGGTGTTTTCTCAAATACCCTTTTTAGACACGCAATATCGAAAAAGTTATCTATAAAATTAGTTACAAGGCACTTGACTTCAATTTAGTTTGGCTGCAATTCAGAATTCTGATTTCCATCTTTACTGGAAGATGATTGAGGTTATGTAGGGAGCCATTCAAGGTTTGATCTGGGTTGGTTTGGTTTGTCAACAAGTGAATCTTTCAAGTTTCTACTAGGAATGAAGGAATAATCTGTTAGTTTGCATGAATGAGAATTCATTGGTAACCAGCATGGATACTTATTGCATATCTTGGCTATCTGCCATTCTCCCAAGATGTCAGTTCATCTTTCAATACTACACTAACAAGTCTGTACTTCTGTTTAGTGTGAACCTTCATCTTTTGTCTTTTATCATAATATCCCATTGTCAATAGGTAAAATAAATGTTCCTCATAATGGCTCATTCTGACGAGTTGAAATCATGAGCTCTCTCTCTGTCTCTCTCCCTCTCTTTCTCTCTCTCTCTCTCTCTCTCTCTCTCTCTCTCTCTCTCTCTCTAACATATTGTATACATGTCAAAGTGATTAAAATGCTGTCATAAATTGACTGAGTCCTTGTAGCTTGGCCTTTTCTGTTGGAAGGGCTCTAAGTGAGATAATTGTAGAGAATTTTGAGATTTAGTGCAATAAAAGACAGAGTGGTAAAATAAGCGTAATGGAGAATTGGCGATTCTTCTGTCATTCAATTCAAGCTAGATCTTTCTTATCCTTGCTTTAATAGAGTTGATAGCTCAATTCCAAAAATTTGCACAAAGTTGCAAAATTTCAATGAGTTAGTTCAGAGGGCGGATAGAAGTAGAAGATAATTAACTGCATAAGGTTGGTTGAAAAATGGAGTCATGCTTTTAATTTGGACAGGCTGAAAGGCAGTTACTCCATGCCGTGTCGTTCTTACATCTTTAAATTTTTCCATTTAAAGTAAAATTGCATTTCAGTGCATATATGCACACTCGGGTTTGTTTATCTTTGACACTATGACGCATGTGAGTGTAGGTGTCTGGAGTTTGATAATTTACACTGAGAATATGTTAAACTCTATAGATTTTCTACAAAAAATGTCATATTTTGTTTTCCTCGCCATCCTCTTCATGTATAAAACTTGATGGTTAAGTGCATAAGAGCTTTCCTCTTCATCATAATTTGCAGGGACAGCGATCTTCCACTTATTGTGGCTATTGATTTGCAGCCAATGGCTCCAATTGAAGGTGTTATTCAAGTGCAGGGTGATATTACAAATGCTCAAATGGCTGAAGTGGTGTGGACATCTTTTCCCCCTCAAGTTCTTTGCTATCTGTTGTTTGTTTTACAGTCTGATGACAAATTGGCATCTGATGCCTGTGCAAAATATATTTTTAAAATACACTCATAATGCGAATCTTGCTTCATGTTTAGGATTCAATCCTTAAAGTGACTTTGTAAGTTAATAATGGAGGGATGGCTGCTCATCAGTACAAGTCTAGAACTTTTCAGTGGGTTCTTACTTATTAGATTGCAGCTATGTGACTGGATTTGTTTTATGGTTTGTGGACTAACTCGTTGTTATAAAAAGTTTGGCTTGACATTGTTTGGAATGACATCAGAGCCAATGAGATGATTGAAGATATGGCCTTGGATGGGGTAAAATGGAAACATATGAACATTTGTGACCAATTCTGACCAATTGTATAGGTTTGTTCATTTGAATTGGGCTATCAGTGCTATTTCATAGTTTGTCCATCCTGTCGGTTTTTATTTTGTTTTCTTATTTTTCATTTTTGTTTTTTTTTTTTTTTTGGGTGATCAGTTGGGATTTGTGCCATGATATCACCACTATGGCTCCAATGCTTTAGTGATAAGTGCTTCATAGAAGTCTCACGTGTGTAGGTTCATGGTTGTCATGCATCTTTACTCAATGGTGCCACATTGACCTTATCATGTGTGATCATGCTATCTTTCCCTCTATGAATGGATTACAACCCCTTCTATCCCCTAGCCCTTTTTGGTTGTAAATTATGATTGGTCATTAGATATGAATTCTGCATATGTGGATTGATTGTATGTATGGATTGGTCCTTAGATATGGATTGATTCCCCCCATTTGACATCCAGACTGAAGATCACTTTATGGTCCTTTGTCTTAATTTTTTTTTTTCATCTTTTAAGTAGTAAATGGTTGTATATAGCCATCCAAGTTTTCTTCTCTTTTCAGGTCATTAGACATTTTGATGGATGCAAGGCTGACCTGGTTGTCTGTGATGGTGCTCCTGATGGTTAAGCAAACAAATAATAATTCAACTTTATATTTTATGAGCTCATCCACTTGCTATCTAGTTGAATTTTATCTATATTTTCCTGAGCTGGTTTTTTCCATGTTGATTTGCAGTTACTGGACTCCATGACATGGATGAATTTGTTCAGTCACAACTCATTTTGGCAGTGAGTGTCGGGACTCCTGTTTAAGCAAAACACAGTTGCCTTGATTGTGCTGTACCAATCAATCATGCCGACATGGAAGTTCACTTAATCTAGTGGGGAAGTCTAAAATACTGGAAACTGCAAGGTTTATGTATTTTGTACTATTCTGGGGATGAAACTTCATTGTGTACTACCTACAGTGCATAGTATCCCATTACAGCATTGTTGCATCTGCATGTCCATGTTGCTAGGCAAAATGAACAATTTGTTTTAAATTTGGTAGCACTTGGGTGCAAAGACTTAAGGCAGCTCGTGCAAGAGGGGGAATGTGGAAGAAATATCAGAAATGAATCTTCCTCTTGGCTTGCTGTGGATTTTGGTTTCTGGGATTCCAAACTAGCCTATGCCCTGTTTGAATGATGTGAAATTGTAGAAGTTTGGGTTCCTGTTATCTTTTCCTTTTGTTTCTCCTGCATGGGTCTTCCGTTTCTACTGTCTTTTTTTAATACAAGGATTGTGGAGAAAACTAGTTTTGATTACTTATATGTTTATTGCATATATCTTTCTGTTGCCCTTACTATACACGGGTCCTTCACCTCCTGATATGTAATTAAGAAGCAAATCCTAAAATCTTTCAGTATTCAGAGAGTTGTAAACCTTATTCAAGTTTTTATTTCAATTGATATTATCATAAACTTTCTTGCAGGGTTTAACAATAGTTACTCACATACTTAAGAGAAGTGGAAAGTTTATTGCGAAGATATTCCGGGGAAAAGATACAAGCCTCCTTTACTGTCAGGTAAGTTACATAGTTGCTGAATACACCTCAGTTTTTTAAATTAGGCTCATCGGCTTTAATGCAGGTTTTGTTATATTAGTTCTGTAGACTTAATATGTGAAGTTTCTTCGCCTTTCTTTTGTCCACATGTCAATTTTTATCCTTCCCTTCGGCATGGATATCTGACCTTGCTAGATAGTGAAAGATTGATTGTTCTATAAATAAAGAGTTAATGAGGAAGAATATTGAACTTATCTAACCACAATCATGCGATGCATGTTGGACACTTCTCAACATTAGTACCAGAAAAATATTATTTTCCTACTGTTCCTCCGCATATCACCGGCGTTGTGAGGTCACGCTGCAGCTGAGCCACAATTCTTTTTTCCAGTTCCCATACAAGCTCATCAACACTATTTTGCGGGAAAATATTTGGCAACTTGTTTAGTGTTCAGTTGGTCTTAACAATGTCCATGTAAAATTCGCAAATTAATTCTTATTTTCTTGCTAAGGCTTGACTTGTAAAAAAAAAAAATGTTTCTTGTTGAGGCTTGTGTGAAACTAGCCAATTTTGGTTCAGAGTGATTAGTTGCATGCACTTGGTATTGGGAGATTCGGCCGCTATAATTGTTTTCACTCTAAAATGCTGGACAAGACTTTCCCCTACTCCAATAGTCATAGTATGTGCAGTTTTTTATTGCTAAGATATATGGTTTAATCTTGTTGGTAAAAGATTATCTATAAATTACCAGTCCTTTCTTGTTTGTATCCTTCTCTTTGGTTGTACATTGTTCTTTCAATATCATTAGCTTGGCTCTATTGAGTAGTTGAGTTGTTAACACATGAAAATAATTTACTTGTGATTTTTGACAATAATCATAATATTAATCATAGAACTATTCATAGAACTGCTAAAAATAACTTTAGCTTTCAGGATTGTTTGTTGATATTTTATTAACTAATTGCTATAATTGTGTTTAGGTAATTTTGTAGCTGATGCAGCCACTGATTTTGTTCTTTCTTTTGCAGCTAAAACTATTCTTTTCGGATGTAACTTTTGCAAAACCAAAAAGCAGCCGTAATTCAAGCATAGGTGAGAACACTAGTTACAATTTTTTTGTCGTAATGTGAGTTGGTTTCATATTCCTGATAATCTCCTTTGTGACGGTCACTTGAATTTCTGTCTTAAACTTGGCTTTGAGGAGGAAACATTCACAATGTATTCAGGTAGTGTATAGATGTCCCATAGCATTCAGTAGCTGAGATTCACCTTCAGGGTTGAGTTGCACATTGCAAAAAAATAAAGTCATTTTCAAATTTTTAAAAGATGCACAGTGATATAATTTTGAAAGTAAAAAATATGTGTAATAGGATGTGTTCATCTCTCTCTTTCTCAAGGGCTGGGGGTCAAGGAGAGGAGTTTGTATGCATTGTAGAAGTTTAGGCTCTATGAAAGTCGGCTCTATTGCCCCTTCAAAAATCTGAATTGCAAGAAAACCACAGCCCTACTGCATCAACCCTGTTCTCCACCGTAACTATATCTGATTTGACCACCACAAAATTCCTTTATTTCCAAATTTACCAGAAATAAGCGGAAATAAGTAACTTATATGGTTTTACCCTGTTTATATCATAAGAAGAGAAATGACACCAAGCATCCACCAAGTCACAAGTTCGGCCTGATCCGCGGCACCCCAAACCCATTCAAAGCACATAATGCATAGAGACGGGGATAAGAGGACATGATAAGTCAGTGGTTTGCCTCCTTTTCACCGGATTTGAAGAGGCTGAACCAGCTTAGGCATAGCCATCCTCGTGATTAAGTAATCACCTGCAACTTTTTCATTAATTTCTTCTTAGCACATATGGGACAACTTTTGATAAGACTGGGATTTTTCACTTAGTATCTAGGGAGTTCACCATCTCTAGATACTGCTAACTATAATTAGTGAGAGATCATAGATGATAGTTCTAGCAGGTGAGAGCCTAGTTCTAGCTATTCTCTCCTAAAAAAATTTTTATTATAGAAACAGAAAAAAAAAAAAAAAAGGCTTTTCAGTCCTCGACATCCACAGCAGGAAGATTGTCTAAAATGGGAGAGCCCAACTCATCTTTTCCTTACCCCCATGATTTTCCTAAATGCAAAGGAACAGACATGCAAAAGAATGTTACCAATAGAATTTCACCTCTGTATAAGGGCGCAAGTGTCTCAAGAGGACTTGATCATGTCATCCCTCCAGATAGGCTTGATATTGTATTTTACATGAAATTGAGTCTCTCTGGTTTTCATAGCAATGAAGAAAAATCTGATCCCACCAACCTTGCTGATTAGTGCATCCTATCTATGTTTCCCTATGGGAGATTATGGC
This sequence comes from Euryodendron excelsum, assembly GCA_033060915.1. Classification (NCBI taxonomy): domain Eukaryota; kingdom Viridiplantae; phylum Streptophyta; class Magnoliopsida; order Ericales; family Pentaphylacaceae; genus Euryodendron; species Euryodendron excelsum. The sequence continues at coordinate 2,268,775 of CM065395.1, forward strand.
ATCGAGTGCCCCTAATGTAGCTTTACCCTTCCATCAGTAACATTGTTTGCACGCAATTTTGTCTCTTTTTCGTTTCTTTCAGTTGGAGATCAGATTTCAAGTAAGGTTTTGACACTTCCATCATAGTTGGAATAGAGTTGAGGCAAACTCATTCCAAGTGTTATTGAAAACTAGTTGAGGTGTTGACCTATTCCAAATGTCATCTGAAAGAAATAGCTTCTCCTCAATTTTCATGGCTGGCTAATTAGTATGCTAATTTTAATACAGAGACATTTGCGGTTTGTGAGAATTATTCCCCTCCTGAAGGATTTAATGAGAAAGATTTGCATCGGCTGCTAGAAAAGGTTGGAAGTCCATCGACTGGAGATGATCTAGGTAAATGTAGTACATTACTTTGATTTCAATGCGGTTTTTTATATGTATTTCCTTGCCAGATCTCACCCTGAAAGAATAGGTAAATAAATAAACAAAGCTAGACATTTATAAGATGGCACTCTTTATATAAGCACATTCTAAGGTAATTCTGATGGTCACTCTTACTATCTTCAATTAATGAACCCAATCTTTCACCCCATTTGACTTGCCACCAGAAACAGTTTGTGATATATGGAATTACAAACTCTTGATCTTACATCTGGCCCCTATTTTTCCTTTTCAGGATTCTCTAAAGAGTCCCTCAATTTGCAGATGACTTTTTATTTTCAAGCTAACCGGGTCCTTCAACTGCAAACGCATACGATTTGAGCCCCTTAAGTTTTCAGGTTACTCATAAAAGTAAATTAGAAGTATTATAAATAGAAGCTGATATGAAATAAAACTTAGGACAAATTACACTATCATCCTGTTAGGTATATGTTGAAAGACATGAATCATACGTAATCAAAATGCATTATAAAGCAAAGAAGAGATTACATTCAAGTTTATGAGATATTTAATTACAATGGTTAAGACTTTATTTATAGAAGGGAAGAGACATCAAGTTTCCTTTCATAACCGATGTGGGATAAACTCCCACAAATTAATTCCAACACTCCCCCTCGAGCTTGGCTTATAGATATCAATTAAGCCAATCTTGATTATGGAGGATAGGCGCAGGGATATTGATGATATTGTGAGATCACAACGCGATAATAATGAATGAAGGGCTCGGTGATTGAGGAGCCAATAACGAATGAAGGGCTCAATGATTCAGGAGCCTAGGTGACTATCGATAGTCTCGATAGACGATATTGTGAAATCACAACACGATAATGATAAATGAAGGGCTCGGTGATTGAAGAGCCAATAATGAATGAAGGGCTCAATGATTGAGGAGCTGAGGTGATTATCGATAGTCTTGGTAGACGACATTGTGAGATCACAACATGATAATGTCCGTCTGCCAACAAAGGACCCATAGTTTAGCCGGAGGTACACTGGAAAGACGCCGGCAAATGGCTGAAGGGATGCTGGTAAACGGCCTAAAGTCGTTAGAGAATAACCTAAGAATTCTGATGTGGAAGATCCCTCGAACACATAACACACTTTCCTTCAACTCTAATTCCATGTTGAAGAATCCATGGGTAACTTATCCTTGAAAACCGGCTTGCAAGGTGAGGGTTACCCAAGAGTATGTACAGAGGTAATGGTTTTTGTATGTAGGCGATGTGAGACTTCACTCATACCCTCCCTTACGCGAAGCGTTGTGATGTGAGGCAAGAGCGTGAACTGAATCAACTCTCATGAGATGAAGGCTTTTCGGAATCCAGCTCTGATACCATGTTGAAAGACATGAATCATGTGTAATTAAAATGCATTATAAAACAAAGAAGAGATTACATTCAAGTTTGTGACATATTTAATTACAATGGTTAAGCCTCCATTTATAGAAGGGGAAAGACATCAAGTTTCCTGTCATAACCGATGTGGGACAAACTCCCACAAACTAAATCCAACAGTATCTAACAAATACAGCTGTTAAAAAAGTTGCTGACATCTGCGACTACTTTATGTTGAATTTGTTGTGCATATATAAGGGTTGTGCATACATACATACCCTTATATGATGAATTAGAAGAGTACTACCATAATCTTTGAAGCTGAATAATCATTTTTAAAATAGGGGTAAAAAGATAAAAGCAAACATACCATTAAACATCGATCCACCCAGATCTCTTGTAGGAGTGTTTTTGTAATTTCAAATGAGGGTGTCCTAAGGGGGTGTGTAATTTACCCTAGAACTTACTAATAAACCATATTTAATTTACTATGTAACTATGAGTGTGAGAGAGAGAGAGAGAGACACTTTCATACATGAACTGAGTATTTTTAAGTTTGGCTTCCTTGGAATATTATTTGGTTAGCGTGACTTAGAAAAGGATTGAAGAGAAGTTATCTCACCATCTAATTTTTGGAGATGAGACAATAAAATCTAGGGTTAATTTCAATCAGGCCCCCTGTGGTTTGGGATATCGACAGCCAGACTCCCTTGGTTTCAAAAATAGGCAGCTAGACCCCCTGTAGTTTTAAAAATCGACAGCTAGACCCCCGGTAAGAATATTCCGTGAGGTATATTCTCTTTTTGACCATGTGAAAGACATTTATGCCCTTCTTATACACACACTCTCTCTCTCTCTCTCTCTCTCACACACACACACACACACTCCTTGTAAAAATAACAATAATACAAACAAAATATTTTACACAATCAAATTTTATTAAATAATAATATCTTATTATTAGAAAAAAACAAATATCATTAAACAAAAATTACATATTACAAAAAATATAAAAAATTCTAAATTTTTTTTTATTTTAACAAAGACATATTAAACATTGAAATACAATAGAGAGACAAAAAAAACCTCAAATATTTTTTTTAAAACAAAACAACAATGTAAATCCTAACATAAAAAGTAGTTTAAGGCAATTATATTAATTATATAGGTGAGGAACCCACCCAATTTATTTCTTTTTATCAACAACAATCACCCAATTTGGGTGGGTTCCTTACCTATATGATTAATATAATTGCATTAAACTACTTTTTATGTTAGGATTTACATTGTTGTTTTGTTTTAAAAAAAATATTTAGAGTTTTTTTTGTCTCCCTCTTGTGTTTCAATGTTTAATATGTCTTTGTTAAAAAAAAAAAAAAATTAGAATCTTTTACATTTTTCGTAATATGTAATTTTAGTTTAATGATATTTTTTTTCTAATAATAAGATATTATTGTTTAATAAAATTTGATTATGTAAATTATTTTGTTGGTATTATTGTTATTTTTACAAAGTATGTGTGTGGGTGTGAGAGAGAGAGAGAGAGAGAGAGTGTAAGAAGGGCATAAATGTCTTTTACATAGTCAACATGGTCAAAAAGAGAATATACCTCATGGAATATTCCTACAGGGAGTCTAACTGCCTATTTTTTAAACCAAGGGGGTCTGGCTGAAATTAACCCTAAAATCTAACAATGCTGGCCCCACTTTTTTCTGGACTTCATTTTATAAAGTTTTTTGTTTTACATTTGATCCCAATATTATTACCTTTTTGTCTTTCCTTTCTTCCTTTAATTAAAACTTGTTGCATGACAGATTGCAGTAGTGGATGGCTGGAAGGGCCAAATAAGGTGTATATCCCATTTCTGGCTTGTGGGGATCTCAGTGGATACGACTCAGACCGTTCATATCCACTTCCTAGAGTTGCAGAAGGAGCTTACCAAAGCTTGGACCCTGTACAGCCACCAATTGCTCCCCCTTACAAGAGAGCTCTGGAAATGAAGAAAGCTTCCAGTCATGGAGCCCGAGATGTTGAGAAGCTCTCCCTTGATTCTTGATCATACCATTTAATACCATGCTGGCACCAGTTCTTGATTTACTAATTATTTGGAATGGTTAGAAGTTAGAACTGATATACTTGATGGCGTTATGCATTAGTGAGAGCATGGTCCAGGCGGGACCAAGACGATTAATGGCCCTTTGATTATACTGGTTGTTACAATCATTATATCTTGTCGAATTGGCAATGGGCTTCCTTGTATAGATTGAAGAAAGAATCAAGGCTATGCTTAGATATCAGGAAAAAGATGTGGTCGGTCAATGGTGTTCATGACTTGACTGAACTTACAAATCCATCCGCAGAAGTTTGATTAGTTGAGGCATTACTGCAAATGGGGCTTATCAAATAAAGAGTGGGGTACTTGGTTGATTATTGCCTTGTTGGTGGTACGTTGGGGTGATTGTGGATCTTTTAAGGCTTTCTCAATTTCGTTTGCTCTAGTGAAATTGTTAGACACAAGAGTACAGCTGCCTGGATTCATTTAAAGGTGATTCCCTCCCAAGTGGTTTTTCTATCAAATGATTCTTGTTTGAGGATACTATCATTTGGAAAAATACTACTATTATATAAAATTTGTATAGAAACTCCCACTAGAATGATGTGACAATGACAGTTTTGTAATTAAAAGTTATTACGGTGGTGTTGTTTTGAAGTAAAATGTAATCATTTAAACACATTATTTTGTATGAAAAATTATTATTAATATTTTGTATATACAACATTACCCTTGTCATTCACATTCCAACTCTTCTTGCTCTAGTGATTGTGCTTTACATCTCGGAAAAATGGAACCAAAGAGATTCTCTCTTTCTATAATTAATGATCTCATTCACATTAATAGTTTGAGTTTAATTTTGATACACTAACAATATAAAATTTATTCACATGAGCAGGACATCAAAATATGACACATTAGGTGTATTTTTTTTATGTGCGTCATGGCAAAAAATTTTATTCTTATAAAATTTTTGTATAAAAAACTCTAAAAAAATGATGTGTTAGTGGTATATTTTTGAATTGACTTAAAATAGTGGTTATTTAGGTTCAAAAGGTAAGATCCGAAGATTCTATATGAAAATTATGTTTTGCATAGCATTACTTATGGTTGGATTCAGTTTCTTCGGGGTCACACTTCCATTTGCTGGGTCAAAGATTTGAGGAAAAGTAGATACCAAGAGTGTATACTCTTGGGTGTTGTTAAATAAATGATTGTTTGTGACTTTTCATTTGAATATTGGATTGCTTTGCAGATGGCCATTTCATGAATCATGAGTTGGATGGTGGTGACATATGATGTAAGAACTTTCGCAGAAGATAATAAAAAATTAATAGGTTTTCTTTCTTGGGAAAATACCTCATAGAAGAACCCTTCAATCCCAACAATAACCAGCAAACATCCAGGAGAGAGAGAGAGAGAGAGAGAGAGAGAGAGAGAGAGAGAGAGAGAGAAGGAAAAAAAAAAATTGTGTTAACTACTACACAGAACTTACAGCACCGAGACAGGAATTTTTGGCTATGTATTTGTTTCCTACGCCAAAGAGTAAACTCATTGTGATTTGTGATGAAAATGAATCATAAAATCTTTGTTTCTTTCATTTACATCTTGTCTTCCACCCTGCAAAAGAACTGCTTAGCAAGAACTTGCCGAGACCGAATTCGATCTCCGCAAGGAGGAAGAAGAATTCAAGAACTCAATGCAATCCTCTACAGCTTCAGCTCGATGAGAATCAATTGTTTCTGCGTATGAGCGTGACCTTGCCAAGCAGGACGAAGAAACTTTATGCGAAGACCTCCTAACAGCCATGAAACTAAAAGCTTTAGCAACCTTAGCGCCAATTCGTCTTAGAAATCCCACCGGCGAAGAGTTTGAGTGTTTGGGCAGCCTGAAGCTCCAAACTTCAATGACCCTCCTCTTGTTTCCGCCAACTTTGGTGCCACTGCCGTGCTCATGAAAGGTTGCTGGCTTATCGTTGACATTGGGACTGAAACCCACTCTCTTGCTCATTTTTCTTGACATCATAGACTCACAAGAGAGAGAGAGAGTGAGAGAGGTTTGTGAAGATGGAAGAAGAGGCAGTTGGGGATGTTGTGGAAGGTATTTATTGATGAATTATTGATGAGAGGGAAAGAGAAAAGGAAAAGGAGGGAGAGAGAGAGAGAGAGAGAGAGAGAGAGAGGAAAGGAAAAGATAAAGAAAGGGATTTCAAAACTTACACTATAACAAGAAATCTTCATTGGTTGTCAAAATTTATGAGGCTGACTGCATACCAAACAAACGTTAAGTTCACGCAATCATTTAGCTATTCATGTATATGCATTAGAGCCATGCAAATGGCCTATCTCTCTCTCTCTCTCTCTCTCTCTCTCTTGCACGGAGATGCTGATTTCATCGACTACCATGTCATTTGCACGTTTATAAGCTATGAAGTACTCTAGGCAAATTCTTAGGGTCACAAGAGATAAGAGGCCATTTTAGTGACTATCAAGTCTTGAAAACTCAGTGAAATGCTATAGGACGATATGTTTTACATGAGGGTTAACTAAAGGAAAGGAAAAATCTGTTTGGTCAAAAGAGAAGGAAATTGCTGGAGCCCTTGAGAGGAAGGGAACAGGAGTCAGAATTTTGAGGTGAAAAAAGGGATACATAAGAGGAATGGGGAAACAAAAAAGAGACAATAACTGAAACTCTTCTTATCAGCGTTTCTTTTGATGTGCTTCTTACTGGTCTACCTCTTCCTTTTTGTAGGCCATCTTGTATCCTTGATCCTATTTCAGGAATCAGAATTCCTAGATATGGCCCCCATTTGAATGCATTTTTGAGAGAGAGAGAGAGAGAGAGAGAGAGAGAGAGAGAATTTGTTTGAATTGCGTGGGGGGCTTGGCGTGAATAGTAGGAAAGGGAACTTACCCATCTTTGCCTTTATTTACCTTCTTTGACCAAAGGTATTCTGTTGTTGGAATAACTGTTTGGTGCGAAATGGGAAGTCTTTTTCTTGACTATGAGCTTGAAGTCTCTCTCTCTCTCTCTCTGAGCATATGGGTTTAATTACCGTTGAGACTTTGTAAAATTCAACCATTAATGGATAGCTAAGGAACACCCAAGATCCAGCATGGTTATAACCTACTATAAATTCTAGTTTCGTAAGGAAGTGGAATCCTCTTAGGAATCGGATTCTATTAGAAGGAAAATGAATATGCTGTTGCCCAGTCTTTGCACCATTAGTTCCTTATTTTCCACCACCTCTATTTTTAACTCATTAATTGTTTGAGAGTACAAAGATCCTTAGTCTCTAGCATTTGCATTTGTGGCATTTACATTGAAGAAAGAAGAATTGGGGTTGTAGTCCAATTTCAATACAGAGTTTTGTGGGAAACTAAACTCGGATTTCATGTTTGGACTGCAATTAAGCCTTGATATTAACAATGACACTAAACAAAATACCTTTGAAACTTTCAGAACCACAAGGTGGACGCTTGCATTGTGTACATATGAATCCACTTGGAGATGCGCATCATTCACCAGACTAAGAAATTTGGAGCTGTTTGGATCCAAAACAATGTGGCCACCCAATTTATTGGTTTAGCAGTTTTGAGTCTTGTTACGAAAAATAAGAGATGCAGAGAAAAGAGAAGTATTATTGCTAAATCGTTTGTACAAGATAACACAATACATATTTACAGATTCATAGAGAATTTATAGATGGAGTGAGGGAGAGAAATCAACCATTAATCATGGCTTTGGCAGATGACGACTTTGACAATGAAGAACATGGCAGGTGAAGGCTTTTGACAATGAAGAGCAGTGCATGTGAGGAGAAGCTTGACCAATCTTAGTATTGACAATGGAGGCTGATCTTTGACGAAGCTAAGCTGCTGCTGTGTTGACAAGTTTACAAGTTTACATTAACAGCCCCCCGCAAACTCAAGGTGGTAACATAGAAACCAAATTGAGTTTGGAAACCAGATCATGGAACCGTCCCGGGGGATGAGACTTGGTGAAGATATCAGCAGTTTGGGTAGTAGAGGGTACAGAGAGAAGATAAACGGTGCCACCCAAGACATGTTGACGAATGAAATGACAGTCAATTTCAATGTGCTTAGTACGATCATGAAACACATCATTATGAGCAATCATGATCGCACTACGATTATCACAATGAAGAACAGTAGCACCAGAATGAGAGACACCCATATCTTGCAGTAACCATCGAAGCCAAAGAAGTTCCTGAGTAGTATCAGCTAGAGCACGATACTCGGCCTCAGTGCTAGAGCGAGCAGTAAGAGTTTGTTTCTTACTACGCCAAGAAATGAGAGAAGTACCAAGAAAGAAGCAAAAGCCTGTGGTAGAACGACGATCAGTAGGGTCACCAGCCCAATCAGCATCAGAATAAGCATTAAGCTGTAGAGAGGAGTGACGAGAGTAATGTAGACCATGGAAGAGGGTGCCTTTAACATATCGCAAAATACGAAGAACTGCAGCATAGTGAGTGGAGCGAGGTGATGATAGAAACTGACTGACAAGATCAACAACATGGGCAATGTCAGGACGAGTAACAGTAAGATAGACAAGACTGCCAACAAGTTGCCGATAGAGAGTAGGGTTAGATAGAAGTTCACCATCTAGAGGAGTAAGACGCACATTAGCTTCCAAAGGTGTGGAAGCAGTCTTACTATCAGTGAGGCCAGCACGAGCAAGAAGATCTGAAGCATACTTGGCTTGAGAGAGAGAGTAACCAGTAGAAGCAGAAGATATCTCAAGACCAAAGAAGTAACTAAGAGGACCAAGATCTTTCATCTCAAATTGTCTGCTAAGAAAAACCTTGAGCTCAGAAAAACCTTGAGCTCAGAAATACCATGTACATCATCTCCAGTGAGAATCATATCATCCACATAGAGTAGTAAGAGAACAATGCCATGTTTAGTTTTGCGAACAAAGAGAGCAGAATCATAATCACTCGAAGAGAAGCCAAGCTCACGAATGGTGGAACTGAATTTAGCATACCAGCCACGAGGAGCTTGCTTAAGACCATATAGAGCACGGCGAAGTTTGCAGACCTGATGTGAAGAGTGAGGAAAACTAGGAGGAGGCTGCATATAAACTTCCTCGAAGAGATCACCATTGAGAAATGCATTTTTGACATCCATCTGATATAAAGACCATTGCCGGACAGCAGCAATAGCAATGAGACTTCGAATAGAAGTGAGACGAGCAACAGGAGCAAAGGTCTCCTCATAGTCAATGCCATATTCTTGAGTGAAACCTTTGGCAACTAGACGGGCCTTGTAACGTTCCACAGAGCCATCAGAAAGGGTTTTGATCTTATAGACCCATCGACAACCAATCACTGATTTACCAGGAGGAAGATCAACCAAGTCCCAAGTGTGAGTCTTGGCAAGAGCCTGTAATTCATCATCCATAGCTTGCTGCCAAAGAGGGTTAGAACTAGCCTAGCGATAGGAGCAAGGCTCATGATGAGCAAGAATGGTAGAAAAACAGTGATAATCATGAAGATGAGAAGGAGTCTCCCTTACCCGAGTAGAACGCCTGAGAGTGGGCTCAGTGGATGAAGAGGGCAGAGTTGGACCAGATAAGGAAGAGCTAGTAGGAGGAGCAGGATCAGCAGACGAGGACTCCTCTGGATAGGCAGTAACAGGTGGTACAGTAGGTATTGCAGCCGTAGGTACATCAATATCATCAGGAAAGTCATCAGGAAAGAGCTCAATAGTAGAATCGGTGAAATACGGAGTGGAAGAGGAGGAGGATAAATGAAAAGAGGATAAAAAGGAAAATGTCTTATGTTCCCAAAAGACAACATGAAGAGAGACACGAAGGCGTTTAGATAGAGGATCCCAACAACGATAACCTTTATGCTCAATCCCGTAGCCTAAAAAGCAACAAAGACAAGCTCGAGGCTCTAATTTGGTGCGCTCATGAGGTTGAAGCAAAACAAAACAAGCACAGCCAAAAACACGAAGAGAATGATAATCAGGAGGAGTACCATACAAACGCTCATAGGGAGTAAGGTTACCAAGAGGAGCCGAAGGGATACGATTAATTGTGTAAGTAGCAGTAAGGGCAGCTTCACCCCAAAACTGTTCAGGACAAGCAGCAGAGATAAGAAGAGCACGAGTTGTATCAAGGAGATGGCGATGTTTGCGTTCAGCATGACCATTCTGTTGTGAAGTACCAGGACAAGAGCGATGAGGAATGGTCCCATGCTCAAGGAGAAATGCAAGAAAAGAGTTATCACAATATTCTTAAGCATTGTCAGACCGAAAGATCTTAATGTTACGAGAAAATTGTGTTTGGACCATGCGAGCAAAATCATAATAAGTTTGCTGAAATTGAGATCGATTTTGTAGGATATAAATCCAGGTATATCTAGAAAAATCATCAACAATTATAACAAAATACTTGGATCCTCTCATAGTAGGAGTGGGGGAAGGACCCCAAACATCAGAGTGGACTAAATCAAAAGGAGCTAAAGAAAGAGAAGTACTATTATTAAAAGATAAAGCTGGTTGCTTGGCAAGTTGACAGGATTGACAATCAAGATGTTTATTTGGAACAGATCCTAAAACACCTTGAGACAAAAGAAAGCGTAAATGTCCTATAGAGACATGACCTAATCGTGAATGCCAAAGATCAAGAGAGAAGTTGGAAGTAGATGAAGCACTAGTAGAGGTGACAGCAGCAGTCTGAGTAGGCAGATGAAGGTGAATGAGCTGAAATAGTCGACCACATTTACGGCCTATCCCAAGAGTCTGTCCCGTCTTTGGATCCTGCACAACACAACCAGTAGACGAGAAAATGACAGTAAGGCCAAGATCACATAATTGGCCAACAGAGATAAGGTTTAGTGTGAGTTTAGGAATATAATAAGTATGAGGAAATGCAAGAGTGGAAGTGGAGACATGACCAATGTGGTCAATAGTCATAGGTGATCCATCAGCAGTATAAATAACAGGAAGAGCAGACATAGAGGATGTGGAAGAAAAAGTAGACAAGTCAGAAGTCATATGATTGCTACACCTAGAATCAAAGAACCATGAAGAAGTACCTGAAGTGGCAGACAGAGCAGTAGGGGGTGGATTACCAGAGGTAGTCATGAACTGCTGAAGGAGTGCAGAGAGATCACTGACACTGATCATAGAGGAGGATGTGGGAACATCAGAATTTGTAGTAGCAGCAGCTGACTTAAGGCGAAGGTCTCGACGAGGATTCTTAGGACAGTCACTACGATAGTGACCAGGACCACGCCGATGACAGTGTTGACAAATCCGAATAGGACAGGTAAGTAGACGATGATTAGTAGCATGGCAGAATGTACATTCATCATTGCGAGACAAAGAATTGGAAGACGAAACCGAAGAATTACAAGAACCACCAAAAGTGGACGAACCTTGATAACTACCTGAAAAGCCTTTAGAGCGAGAGCTAGAGATAGCAAGAACTGTGTCTGTAGGTGGTGATTGGGTGAGACCAAGACGAATCTCCTCAGAGAGGAGCTCAGAAATAGCCTGTTCTAATGAGGGAAGAGGAGAACGATGTAGAAGAGAGGCTCGAACAGGCTCAAAGACATTAGTGAGAGCCATGAGAAACATAATCAGGCGTTGCTGATCGCGGTAGCGAGCAAACTGAGTAGCATCATTAGAGCAGATCCAAGTAGGTTCAGATGGAGTCAATTGATCCCCATAGAATATACATTTGAGACAGGAAGGCATTGATAGACTGGCCAGATTCCTGTTTCAAACAATGCAGAGAACTCAAAAGTTGATACTGATGAGCAAGATCGGCAGTAGTGTAGCGGTGAGCGAGAAAGGCCCAGATGGAGGAAGTAGTGTCAAAGCATCTGAACTGAAGGCTTATGGAAGGAATAGACATATTTCGGAACCAAGTGATGATCTGATGATTCTTGCTATCCCAATCCTCAAGTCGTTCAGTGTATTCTGTAGACAGTTCTATGTCACTTTTAACTGGGGCTTGAATATCTCCAGTGACATAACGCCAAAGCTTACGGCCTTTGAGAAAACTGGACATTGCTTGAGACCAAGGAATGTAATTAGGACCTTCCAGAGTGACAGCAATAGGTCGAGATACCTCAGAACGTCCCATAGTGCAAGGACGAGGGATAATAGAATGAATAGGACAAGATTAATAGTGAAAATAGTTCCAATACAGTAGAAACAGGAGGAACGGAGCCAAATTAGGAAAATCTGATGGCATAATCAGATTCAGGAGGCCAAAAATAGGCCGGAACCGGTCTGAACCGGTCCAATAACAGTCAAAAAAGACCCCAACCGGCCAAAAGAAGCAGAAAACCGGTCTGGGCTGGTTCGAATGGACCGGGGACAAGGAGCGGACCGGCGGCTTAGGGTTGACGTCAGCAACGCGTCACTAGGGCTCGAGACAGCTGGCGTCAGCAGCAGACGCGTGCGCGTGGAATCGCGCGTGGGCGCGTGTTTGGGGGGCGACGGCGCGTGACGGCGCGTGAATCTGAGGCTGCGCGTGAAAGTTCAGGTGGCGCGTGGGGGCGCGTGGAGAGGTTTCTGGAGAGAATTTTTTTATGAATAAACTCGGGTGGAGGAGACGAAGCTGATGGTGGGATCAGATTTTTGATCCAGTGATTTTAATTTTGACAGAGTGCCAGAAAATACAGAGTATGTGGAGAAAATAGCAAATTTGCTGATGAAAAGATGTAGCAGCGGGAGAGAGAGGAAGGGAGAGGTAGTTTGAGGTCACCAGGCCTTCAAAGCTCTGATACCATGTTACGAAAAATAAGAGATGCAGAGAAAAGAGAAGTATTATTGCTAAATCGTTTGTACAAGATAACACAATACATATTTACAGATTCATAGAGAATTTATAGATGGAGTGAGGGAGAGAAATCAGCCATTAATCATGGCTTTGGCAGATGACGACTGTGACAATGGAGAACATGGCAGGTGAAGGCTTTTGATAATGAAGAGCAGTGCATGTGAGGAGAAGCTTGACCAATCTTAGTATTGACAATGGAGGCTGATCTTTGACGAAGCTAAGCTGCTACTGTGTTGACCAGTTTACAAGTTTACATTAACAAGTCTAATGGGCTAGTTCATGTCCTTGAAGCTGTCAACAAATAATTCAAAACCAGTAGCCCCAACTAACCCCAAAGCGATTGCAACCTCTTGCTATGGAGCTAGTGGCTCGGGTTTGCCAATTTGGAGGTTGGTGGACCTACAATATTGAGACAATTTTTGAGACAGCAGTGCTAAATCCCACTTGTTTTTAGCAGCCACACAAGTGGATCTCTGATCAGAAGTAACCTCTCGTGTTTTCTTTTCATTTTATCATCTCAACACAACAAGAACTATTTGGGTGCAACATGGCCATATAGTAATCCTAGTTTGCAAAGCTTTTGTTTCATGGATTCAACTATGTAAGATGAGTCAACTCTCCACCATGGATATGGTACTAGCCAACATGAAGATTCCAACACCTTTTAGGGTCAATACCACCATAAGCGTTAGACTGTTAGTGTATAAATTAGATTTGATTTCCTGATTTTAAACTTTTCTATTCTAATATTTTTTGTATAGCACTCTACTAGTGCTATACTGCTATATGTTATGGAATAGTTGACTGAAGGATGACCTTCACGTAATTTGTAATCTACCCCTATATTTGTCTATGTAAATGGAAGAGAAAGAGAGGAGAGGAGAAAGAGACTGAAAGAGAAAGAGAGAGAGAGATGGAAAGAAAGAGAGAGACAGAAGAGAGAGAAAAGAAAGAGAAGAGAGCGAGAAAAGAGAGAGAAGAAGAAAAGAGAAGAAAGGGAAAAACAAAGAGTGTAGGTAAATTATTTGCATTTTTGTTATCTTTATTTTGTATCTTATAAAAGCAATACATACTTGGGTGATCAAGAAGATTCATCCCCATAGTTCCAAAACAACACTATATATATTATATCTTTATTTATTTATTTATTGTGTACTCATTCAATATAGAGATTATTCTCTCTCTCTTATGGTATAAGAGTCACCAATGACCTGTGTGGCCTCTTTGAAAGTCTCATTGATTTACAGAAAATCCAGGTTTTGTGCCATTCATTGCATCTCTGTTCTTCTGCTCCAATCTCAAGTGGCCCAAAATTGCTTTTAATCACACCATCCACTTCGTCTCCATGAGCTGAGATCAAAATCAACCTGTCTTATTGTATACTAACAAGAAGAAAATTCAAATAAAATCAAACTGAATTACTTCTAAAGAATCCCCAAAAATCATATGTAACCCATAAACCTAATTTTCATTGTCTACCTACTAGCCTTTGAATATGTCATCCCGACACAAGTTGCTGATTCTAATTAGAGAATAAAAAATCACAATACTGGTCATCATAGTCCTTTATAAGTACTCTTCAATCATTGTTAATATATATTTTAGCGAAGAATGAAGAATAAAGTATGCTGGCTGTCTTTCCTCCCTCAAATGATGAGACCATATGAATGCAAATGTAGCAAGTCCTTTTCCACCACCCATTCTATGCTTTCCTCATAGACAAATTGCACACATATATATATATATATATATAACCATTGTAAGCTTTAAATGAACACAGCTCAAGAATTCTGCTATGCAATGCTATATAAAGAACAAAAATACAATAGGCTAGCTGCAAGGTTGGGTCCAATGGCTCTTAGCTCAAAAGTTAGAGCTTTTTAGATGATTGTTTCTGGAAAAGCTGGGGTCCTTGATGGACACTTGCATTGAAAATTACTTTCAAAACCCTATCTTATGATGATTAGCACTTGGGACCCCACTAGTTTATGAACACAAACTCAATCATAAATATAATTGTTGCAATTATAAATAAGTGTTTTAAAAGTTTTTCTCAAATAATTCTCTAGCAAGTTTCAAATTTTAATTCGGGTACAAATATGTTTCCAATTTCCATTAACAAACTTTAAATTACTGATTTTTTTCCGTAAATTCGGATTATTTGAATCCATCTATATATGAACAAGCCACCTGCAATTTATGTCTTGATACCTGTCTGATCAACAGATTAGTCAAATGTTTTTGGATCAACATAGTACACAGTAAACAATTTAGATGAGAGAAGCAACAAATCATTTTCTTATAACACACTTATTTGAAGGTTTCTTTCAATAATGAAAATTATGGCACTGATGGATTATTTAAATATTATGCACCCTGCAATACGATTATTACTCATGATCCAAAAGATACTGATCGTAGTAGGGTTGGACCCATACATTATATCTATATGACCCACAAAACTATAAATAAGTTAAGGTACAGGATATCCAATCGAATATCTTATGATCCTAAGATATTTATGTATCCGTAGTTTACCAAAAAACAAACATACTAAGAATTTGTGATTGGCAATTAGTTGAAGTAAGTTTGAGTCAAAGGAGAGATGTCTGCTTAAATCAACACAGTGGAAACTGAATTTTTTTTCTTTTTTTATTTGGAAAATTCGAACTCGAAGCTGAAACAAATAGATTAAAAAAAATGAAAATTTTGGATAAATGGCTTGAATATTGGTGAAATTTATGCTTATAAAAGCTAAGAAAATGGTATTTTGCAGGGAAAGAAAAACAAGAAAAGACAGAAGCCTTTGACATAAAAAAAACCACACAGATTAAGAAAGATCCTCTGAGCAATATAAGAAAAATGGGCAATCCATCAGATTCATGAACTTCAGTTGATTAGCATTGTAGGCCAGATTGAAGTTCAATCTGATCTGCAAATAGACCCTTATCAGCAATAGGATCCTATTTTTGGCCCCTCCAAGACGAAATTTTGGCTTCGTTACTGCCTGTCTATATTCCTGTAAGTCATCTAAGATGGGTTATTGATTGCATAGTCTCTTTGATACCTTACAAAAAGTTTTGACAGTAGATAATTGGTTTAATCCAGGAATATCCAAATTGGAATTTGCCTTCTTTGGAAAACCACCACCATTGATGGAAAGACAAAACTAGAGTAGGTCAAAACTATGTCAACTTCAAATGAAATTGGGTCCCTCAGGCCAATTCACCCCTAATGTTCACGTGCTGGTATTCATCTCTCTCTCTCTCTCTCTCTCACTCTCTCTCTCTCACACACACACATTATTGTTTCTCATTTTGTGAGCCATGGGGTAGGAGTTTTGGGTTGAACCTATTGGGGCTCCCTTGTGATAAACAATTTTATGGAGCTCATAGTTTTTAGGCCTCCTATAATAAGTTCTATTCCCTTGGCTTCCATAGTGTTGATGGTGCTCTAGTACCAATGTATGGGCTCAATCATTGAATGGAGGACCATATGAATTTCCCCAATTTTCCTACAAAGATTTAATAATTTGGCCGTTCGTTGGAATTTTCTTCCTCCTGTTCTTCTAAATAAAAAAAAAAAACTCTTATTCTTATGAGATTTTATACAAAAACTCCAAGAAAATAATGTGCCTGTGGCATTTTTATAATTAAAAAATAATATTTTATTTTAAAGTGGTAAGTGCTATGATTCCATTACATATGAGTGTGGACTATCAATATTCACCAATTTCCAACAAAAAAAATGGGAAAGTTCTTAGCACACTTAAAATATACAAATAATAATAATAATAATAATAAATATCATTACAAAAGTTGTGAGAGTTTTTCTACTAAACTTAGCCCCAAAAAATTCTTTTATATCAAACTAATTTGTTTTAAATTTATTTACCAAACTCAGTTTCTTTTCTAAAGACATGTTTTCAAATCACGATTTTAGTTGAAGTTGTGGGAGTTTGTATAAATTTTGCAAAGGAAAGTCCATATGAATTTGTGAATTGGTCTCACAACTTTCATGTAAAAGATGTATATAAAGTCTAGTTGAACTTATGGTTTAGAACCATGACTCTATTAAAGTTGTGGTTTCAAACAACAACTTCATGAAGAAATTGAGTTTAATAAATAAGTTTAAAACAAATTAAGTTTGATAGATAAATTTTTTTAAAACTTTAATAAATAAGTTTAAAACAAATTAAATTTAATAGATAAATATTTTTAAGACTGAGTTTAATAAAAATCTCAAAGTTAAAAATAATTATATGAAATAATAAAAATACCCTTATTTTGGTAAAAGTTACTATAAATGTTCAATTATCACAGTGGCCCAGCTGTATAAGAATAGTACACGGACATCCAACGGGGAGTGCGCTAATATAGTATATGCTTTGGACAGCTACCTATGATTCCACCAGCCTGAAAAGAATATCCATTGAGAGAGTTCCCCCTAATGGCCCTTGGATTCCTGCTTTCTCTCTCTAACACCACACGCATGCTTCCCCGAACTCTAGCCACATTCAAATACCCAACTCCCCTCTTCCTTACAAGTCACAATACATATATTTAACATCAGCAATAATCATCATGTCCACTCCTCTCTCTATAAATCCTGCTCTCTCTCGTCCTTCGTTCTCCGTCTCCTCCTCGGCTACCTCTTCTTCTTCAGCATCAAATACACCAACGCCAATCTCTCACAGGGTTTCTTGTTTTTGTCCTTCAAGAGCACAACCCATTGGCCTTTTTTGCACAAAGTTGCGTTCTTTGCAATCTAAGAGACCCAAGGGTGGGAAATTGACTCACAGGTCATTCATTGCAGCAAGCAGCATGACCATCACGGATTTCAGGGATGAAGAGGAGGAAAACCCTCCTCCTTTGCTTGAATCAGAAGTGAGTTCGAGGCCTCGCCGTATCGCACTCTTTGTTGAGCCCTCTCCCTTTGCGTGAGTCTCTCTGATTCTGCTTCTGGATTAGTTAATTCAAGAATCTTGATGTGTAGGATAACGTATAACTCCCAACTGTGGTGACCCATTTGGTTAATTGCTCTCTTGTTGATATTCTTTGTCAATTTGATGGCTTTAAGTTTGGATTTGCTATATACTTCTTTGTGTTTGATGCATTGACTTCGGTGGTGTGAGGGTGAGCAGTGAAAAATTTGTGAATCTTAGTACTTTGATGTGGGGTTTTGCTTAGATGAGTTGTTAATTTAAACTGTAATCCGCTTGATCTTGATGTGGATTCCGCCAAAAGCTCTGATTTTTGTGATTTTTTTCTGCAACAACCTGGTTAGTTCTGTAGATGTCTATCAATGTGCTCAGCCAGCTATTTTTAGTATGGAGTTTAGTTATAATTCGTTGTTTTCTACTATACTGAGGTAAGTTCTAATTGGTTGTTCTGTGTGTTTTGTCTCGCAGAGTTATAGTTGTATCTGTGACGTGACCAGCTTTCTAGCTTAGCTGCTATTTGATGTGTGGATTTATAACATCAATTTCATGAACTTTAGCTCTAATGGGCCTTTTCTAAGCTGACTCTAACATAGCTGCCAAGTTAGGCTTATTTAATTGTAATTGTACAGAGTACTAGTGTGTTGCACATACCATGTGGTCTCATGGACCTTGTGGGCTGATATTTAATTGCTGTTGTTTAATATGTATTATATGGTAGGGTTGTGATCTTTATTTTGTGAGTTCAGTTTTGTCGTTAGTGCCGTTTCTGTTGGTTGGCTTATAATCTGCTGTGTTGTCACAACTAATAATTTAAGGATGCTTTACGATTTAAACCATGAGTAAGCAGCTAGATGGTTGTTACTTACCTGGGGTTTTGTTTATCAAGAATAGTTCAATAAGTGGCTATGGCTCTCTTAACATTGACATGTCATTGAAATGCATGCTTATTTAAATTTTTTATTTTATATGGTGGTTGGTGTGTTGGTAGTGCAACCATAATTTATTGCCTTTATAAACTAGCTGTTATTGATGTAGATTTCAATAAAGTAGCTGTTGGCTTATTGTTAATCTGTTTTAAGCTATTGTAGGCATCTTAAGTTGTCGATGTTCTGCTGCTACCTATAATTCAATTTAATATTATTAGCTTCAATTTTGTTGAATGATGACCTGCTTATTAAAATTTTTGTTTGTGCTATGATTTCTGCATGACACACACTGATGCCTTTTGATATTTTTAATTTTTTTAATCCTCCGTTTTCTATTTTCCTGTTGCTTCCCGGAATTCCTTTTTCAAGCTATGTTCTGTTTGACTATGCGGAAACGTTGTTGACTTCACTGCTTTATAATTAAGGAATTTTATCAGATATTGCCTTGTGTTTTGCTTTGTGACTCTTAAGTTAATACATTTTGACTATTTTCCATTAAATGGCACCAAATATCCAACTAATAGAAGTACAACTCTTCGTGCTCACTTTGGACTCATATTCTCATATTGGGTACATGCTGCAACTTTTGATTCCCCCACCACCCTCCCCCTCCCCCTCCCTCCTTCTGGTTTGTCACTTTGAACTTTCACCGTATAATATATTGTTAGACAAGTAGTGCCTTGATTCAGACTGTCTAATTGCTATTTTATCTTGGATGCCAATAAACTGCAATAAATCAATTCACTGGTTTTGTTGAAATGAAAGAAAAGTTTCAATAGCTGCTGTTTGAATGAGATGCCACTGCATGTGCAAGAGTGCACTTTTGAG
Source organism: Euryodendron excelsum (assembly GCA_033060915.1). NCBI lineage: Eukaryota > Viridiplantae > Streptophyta > Magnoliopsida > Ericales > Pentaphylacaceae > Euryodendron > Euryodendron excelsum. The sequence goes on from CM065395.1 coordinate 2,288,104, forward strand.
ATCCCGAAAAGAAAAAGAGTTAATTACAAGTGCACCCCCTGAACTATGACTCAGTATCACTATGCCCTTAAACTCTAAAACGTAACAAGATGACCTCCTAAACTATCAATTTATATCAATCAACCCCTTTTGTTAGAAATATATTAGCAATCAAGTAGGAGAGTAGCTGAAAAATTATCATGTAACTTACACATCTTCACAAAACTTCATTTTATACTTTAATTATATTATCTTTTTGTAATAATTGTCTAATGATTAAAGTACCTTTTAGTTTGCTTTGCCCCTATATTTACATGTCAATTGAAGGAAGATTTCAGTCATTAAGCAATTATTTTAACAAGAGAAGATCAATTTGGGTACAACACTATATTTTTGTTAACATTTACAAGTCAAATAACAAATTTTCATCTATTTTCCTAACAAATTGCTAACAAAAGGGCTTGATTGATACAAATTGATAGTTTAAGGGGTCAACTTGTTACGTTTTAGAGTTTAGGGGGTATAGTGATACTTAGTCATAATTCAAGAGGTCTGCTTGTAATTAACCCAAAGAAAAATAAATAAATGAATAACAAAAAAGAAAGAAGGTGTCAGTATCCCCAAAAAAAAAAGGACCCTGTTGCTTTTGATTTATGATTTATCATTCCCATAGAATTCATAGATAGAAGTTAACGGAAGGTGTTAATTTCAATATCTGCGTTTGTCCGAATCTTATTAATAAACAATCAAGTTACATATGTAATTGATGCGTTTTGTTTGAACTTCATTTTTAGGTATTTCATGTTGGGCTCTAATGAATAATTGTAAATTAAGGACTGAGACAGGGGTGATTGGTACATTTTATTCACTTTACTTTTTACTTTATAAGAAAATTATAGAAAGATTACTGAATCTCAAGTCAAACAAAATATAAAAATACATATATAAAATGAGGAAATGCATAGCCTATATGTATATATTGTTTTCGCTCTATTTCAGTGACATTCGTTTTTCTTTGTGAAAAAATTTTTGATTTCTTAAATTTGAAATTTTAAATATTTGACATAGAATATTCCCTGGTTTATGTATTGATTTCTCACTGCAGTCACTTGGTTTTTGTATGAGTTCATGAGCCAAAAATGGAGGAAATGGCTGCTTCAGGCTCATAGAAAAAAAATGGCATTGCCCATGTCAAATCCAAGAGTCAAATTAAATTTGGAGTTGTGTGCATAAGAATGTTGTTAACATTTTCTTCACAAGCCACTGATAATCATTTAGATGCTATTTTGTCAATGTCTGTGTCCTCTTATATAGGTCTTCACTTCTAATAGGTTATAAGACAAGAAATTTCAATATCACATTGTGACTAAAGTTTGATGCTGCTTAGTTTGGTGTGTGTTCACTGACCTCTCTTTGCTTTCTATTGAATTTGCAGTTATGTGTCCGGGTATAAAAATCGGTTCCAGAATTTTATTAGATATCTACGGGAAATGGGAGATGAGGTACATTCTTATCTTTTTGTAAAAAAAATTTTATTGACTAGAGATGTCTAGGAGTAGAGCCTTTAATTATTAGCAATGCGAGCTTGAATTCTGCTTGTTGCAAGCTCAAGCATCTTAGCAAGTTTGACTTGACCTTTTGGTGGAAGTGGCTTGGTATTTCACCATTTTGTTTAGCTGAAGTTTTTTTTTTCTTCATTTTGAACCTGATTTAGGTTGGCAATAATAAGTTTTAGCTTGTGACCTTTGAGCGGTGTCCTTTGACCAACAAAATCAAGCTTTTTTTGTATTAATAGTCTGAGGTTTAATCAATATTGATAATTTTTACTCTGTTTATGGTTTCTATTTGGGAGATGATCTTCTATTAATTTTACCTTGGTATTTGGGGATGGGACTTTTTCTGTTGTGTCAAATCATTGATTGAAAACTTGTCGACAAGATACTCAGCCAAAACCTTTCTTTTTACTTGACTCAAATATTTGAAAGCTGATAGCTTTCAAGTTAAATCTTCGAACTTCTACTTTTGCATAGTTTCTATAACTGTTTTCACATGATTAACTGCTAATATGTTTTCCGGAGACCTGTTCTAGGTGATGGTTGTGACAACGCATGAAGGAGTGCCTCAGGAATTTTACGGAGCAAAATTGATTGGATCACGAAGGTTGTAATTTCTGTTTTATTTTCACTTGCATTTTAATTCTTCAAAGTTCCTTTCTCTAAATATAAACTTGCATCTTTGCCTGTGCTGTCAAGTTAAAGCAAAAGATTCTATATCAATGAAATACTTTAGATTCACAAGGCAGAGCAGAGGACTATATATCAATAAATACTTTAAATACGCAATGCAGAGCAAAGATTCTATAATCAAGAAGACACTTTGAATACTAATATTTAAGGATTCATTTATTTCAAATCTAGTCAAGTTCAGTTGAATTATGTATCTACAAGAGGAGCATCAAATACTTGAACCTGCGACATCATGGAATCAAGCAAAATGTAGGAGTGGGAAAACTCAAACAACTTTGGGATCATTAAAAGGAAAAAAAACAGCTGCTTGACCATGTTCTGGACTTTTTGTACATTTCTCAATTCAAAAAAGGAATACAATTCATAAGCTTTCATCCAATTCTACTTGAGGTTCATGCTACTAAATATGCTGTAGTCTTCTTATAACAATTTCAGTAATAATCTTTCTGAACATTTGCAGATTCTGTACCTTCCCATGTATTTTTCCTGTTGTTGTTAAAACCATAAGGGGACCAGTCGGTTGAACCTCAGAACTATAAACATCAAGATTTTTTAGTTTTGTAATCCAGTTCCCGAGGTAACCTTAGGTGCATTTGACATATTAAAGGAATATTTTTCTTATGTAGATATATACTATCCAGATCATTCCTTATTCAACAAGTTAATGCCATTACATTGATTATATATTTGTTAAAAGTGATCTTACTTTCCTGTTTCTTATAAATTACTAACCTTGTTTTTTTCCCCATGGTTTATCTGAACCAATGGGATGGTTGAGCCTTATAACCTGTGAATGGATGCATCGTACACTTTGGCCATTGGTCAGTATCTTTCCTCACAGTTCTCAATCTTTTTGCAGCTTCCCCTGTCCCTGGTACCAAAAGGTGCCCCTCTCCCTAGCACTAAGCCCTAGAATAATCTCGGAGGTTGCCCAGTTTAAACCCGATATCATACACGCATCATCCCCTGGTATTATGGTAAGTCTTTCAATTGCTCCTCGTGCTCTCACTTGAGAGCATATTATAAGTTCTTCCCTTAAAAGTTCGATCAATGAAATTAGCTTGTGTTGCACCATTGATGGTTTCTCTCTGTACCTGTAGGTATTTGGTGCTCTAATTATTGCAAAACTATTGTGTGTTCCTTTGGTGATGTCTTATCATACACATGTTCCAGTGTAAGTAGGATTCACAGCTTATCTTCCAGATAGCATTCTTAACATGCATGTTATTTAATTGACATATATTATACTAGTAGACATTTATTAAACCAAAAAAAGGGGGGGGGGGGGGGGGGGGGGGGGAACTAGTACAAAACCCTCAGATTCATATGCTGCTTCTCATAGTGAAACAGCAGTTTTCAACCTGGAAATCTGCACTATTATGTCATTATGATACCGTAGCTCCATAAGAAATGTCAATGTAGTGCTTTGGGCTGAGCTGATTCCTGTTTTGGCCTGCAGATACATACCAAGATACACCTTTAGTTGGCTGGTCAAACCTATGTGGTTGGTCATAAGTATGTGAGCTTTCGTTCTGGCCTCAATTCAATATGGATTCCGACTTTTCCTATTTGTGAACTAATAAATGGAAGTTTCTTTCTTTTGTTAACAGAATTTCTTCATAGGGCAGCTGATCTTACACTGGTGCCATCAGCTGCCCTTGGAAGGGAGCTTGAAGCAGCTAGGGTAACAGCAGGTAAAAAATCATCTCATGCCTGGTAGATGACTCCACAAACTTTCACATTGATTACATAACACAATTTAGCTTTATGCTTGTGCTTCAGATGCATTTTGTGTGTGTGTGCGCGTGTGTGTGTTTTTTTTTAAATGCTTCTTTCAAAATAATAATTCACTTTGCACTTGTCAATTTTCCCTTGCGCAAATGGCAAGTAAACAGCTCATGTTTATGTCCGTGCAGGAGTATTGGAAACTGATTTCCTGTTTTGATTCTTTGCTTATTTTCAGGAAACAAGATTCGTCTCTGGAATAAGGGTGTTGATTCCGAAAGCTTCCATCCTCAATATCGCTCTAATGAAATGCGATTAAGACTAAGGTAGGATCTTCTTTCAATCCTTGCAATTTCATTGCCATGTGATATGACTTTTCTACAAATGTTTAGATATTGTTCTCTTTGAATCAGCAATGGTGAGCCTGAGAAACCATTGATAGTACATGTCGGACGACTAGGAGTTGAGAAGAGTTTGGATATACTCAAAAGGTATTGGTCTTCTATACCGAATGGAAAAAATATTATTTGCTTGTGCAACTTTGAAATATTAATTGCAAAACATGTGATGGAATGAGAAGATTTTGGTTTTATTTTTTTCTTAGCCCATCGAGTTGACAAGTCAAAACACGACATGGGTTGAATCGAATGAGCACCAAGTTCACTCAGGGACCAGTTAATGTACCCATGTTAATGAAAGCTTTTGCCACTAAGACCTCTCTTTTAGCTGTCACGTCAAAATATTTTCAACAATTAGAGTTCCATGATTAGTTTTTTGTCTACACGTGGCAACCCCAGAGTGACTGCCCCAATTCAAATTTATGGAGAGGCTTGATAAATATTGTTTGCTATCTTTAGTGCCATTTTCTCTAGAATTCATGGGAGCTGTGCTTTAAAGTTTCGTGCACACTACTAACAATTTTGAAATCATTCTTTTGGTGTGCTCGCTCCCCATAGACCCTGCAGTGGTGGAGCCTTGTGCACTGGGCTGCCTTCTTTTAGTCTCCTTTGTTTGCAATGAGCAGGAATTGTGCCAATGTTGATCACTTCATAGATTGAAGTTATTGTAGGTTGTAACCATTGACATTTAAGACTCGTGATTGAACAGGGTCATGGAGATGCTCCCGGAGGCGCGAATTGCTTTTATTGGAGATGGGCCATACAGGTAATTGACTTGGAACTTATTGGCTTTTTAACATTGTTATTATTGCAGGATCATTCTCTATAGAATTTAGTATCATTCTCTATGAAGTCATTTTATTGTACCAAAAGCCACCACCCAGCTGCCTGGGGACCTTGGAGGCAAAAATGATGTATGAATAAAGTATTTGCAACATGCATTAGGGTGATGGATCAATTAATCATCAGAGCTTTCTGTAATATCTCTACATCCCAATCCTCCTTTGTTTTTATATGCCATTATATTAAATTATGAGATAATGAAGTTTGTTGGCTGAATAAAAATTAAGAGGTAAACGATCAAGCACGCTTGCACAATCTACTGCTTCGAAAATGACAGCAATAACATGAAAGAATCGATTTAACCTTACAGCCAATGACTGTACAGAATGATGATCACCTGAATGTATATCCTGTAATATCACCTGCAAATTTATTCATGAAGTATGGTTTCTTTGTGGCAGGGGGGAGCTGGAAAAGTTGTTCTCTGGCATGCCTGCAGTATTCACAGGTATGTTAGGAGGCGAGGAGCTCTCTCAGGCATATGCCAGTGGAGATGTTTTCGTAATGCCTTCAGAATCGGAGACACTTGGGCTTGTCGTTTTGGAGGCCATGTCATCAGGACTTCCTGTGGTGGCTGCACGTGCTGGAGGACTCATAGACATAATTCCCGAAGACCAAGAGGGTAAAACTGGATTTTGCTTTAGTCCTGGAGATGTTGATGACTGCATAAGCAAACTGAAGCCTCTGTTGCATGACCGTGAATTACGAGAAACCATTGGCAAAGCTGCACGCGAAGAAATGGAGAAGTATGACTGGAGGGCCGCCACACGAAAGATACGCAATGAACAATATAATGCTGCCATTTGGTTCTGGCGGAAGAAGAGAGCGCAGCTACTTAGACCCTTTCAATGGATATTCAAGCGTATTTTCCAGGCACCACCCCAAGTTAACTACAGGTGATATATAGATATATATTTCCTGGAGGGTTTCAACATTGGTTGCTCTTGAAGCATAATTTTGGGCTTTGAAGGCCCTCTGGGATGTCTCTGTGATTGATTGCTTGTGTTGGACATATTGATTTGTATCATATGAGACACAAGATTTGGTGAATTTGTGCTGTCATTTAGTATCTAGGAAATCAATTGATTTGGATGTAAGTTCAGTGTAATAAACATGGAAAGCTCACAGTTTATTGCATTGTTCTTGGTTGTAGCATCCCTATGTCAATTAAAGGAAAATTCAACTGCTTGATGCAACAAAGTTTATTAGCAAAAAGCTGTCCAAACCACATGCTTTGATCTTCAGCCATGACTTTGGTGTTATGAATTTCAGTGCGCAATTCGCTTGGACAAATATTTAATTAGTATTAACTACGGTCACTCATATTTAAGATTTATTTATGATTTACATTGAGGGATCTATCGAATACACGGGACTTCTATTGGATTTTTTTTCCCTTGTGCTTTTTCTATCTTTGACTGCTTGAGTTGGACATGAACTATATAGGCCTCTTTTGGGCTCTCAAGAATCCAAGGCATTACATATATCTAGAAAAACCCTTAGAATACAAGGATTAGCATGAGGCTTCTCTCTTTTCTCACTCTTAAACCCGTAGTTTAAACCAAGAATCAGAATAGTAATAGGAAGTTAGCAGAGGCCAGAAAATGCAAAGTGAGATTCATTTTATTTCACCTTTTAGGAACTTGATTACATTTAATTTGACACATCAGAATACTATTAGAAAGTATATTTTCAATGCATGCCAAACATAGCCTTGTTTAAGAGTTGTGAAGGCAAATTATACCCAAAAATTGAGGCAACATATGGCAATTAGCGTAGGACTACCCCAACAATAGAGCCACTCCAACAAATTAGTTGTTAATATTTTGTCATTTAGGCTATTAATTACCTTCTCAAGGAACTCTCATGATGCTACATTTTGCCATTGTACAAAGCATTAGTTGATAGTTTCCTCTTAAACTTAAGTCAAAAACTTATCATTAGCAGTGATCAAAGGTGTAGAAGGAAATAGTTTTGAGATTAAAATTTTACCATCTGAATGGGATAATAGTTTTGAGATTACCAGTGGTGACCTATGATGGATTCATTGAAAATCTGTTCACTAATAATGTACATGGAGTAAATAAAAATATATAATTTGATGGAGTTTTACAGCTTATTTTTTGAATAGAAACTCAAACCAACACACACCGCAAACAAATCCACACACACACTTGGTACAAACTCCATCACACAGCAACTGCTCATAAGGAGAAGCTAGGTGGGGAGTAATATACCGAGACTAAGGAACCAATCAGAGCGATGTGGGGAGCAAGACAATACACACAAGCATGGATGCTTTTTTAAATAAAAACCCAAACCAACACACACTCACACACACCGCAAACAAACCCACACACACACCGATACAAACTCCATCACACAGCAACTCTAAGCATGAAAGTTTTACTACTTATTTAGAACTTGAGAAAAGAATGAGAGAGGAAAAAGAAAATAATAATTTTCTATTCTTCCAATGTTTGGTTTCTAGTTTGAGAGAAAGGAAAAAAAATTCAAAAATTTATAATAATAAGGGAGAGTGATTTTCTTTCTAACTTAATTTCCTTCTATTTTCTTTCTCCTCTCTTGTTCTATTATTTTATTTCCTCTTTTCTTTAAATCTCAAATACGGTAATTTTGTTTTGTTTTATTTATTTTTTATTTTCTTTGTAGAACCGAACATAGGAAAAAACCCCAGTTCCCAAACTTGCCCACGTGGTTCACAATCCAGCTTCTTTCATTTTTCAATCACGTGGAAAACTCCATTGCAAACTAAACTTACTATAACTAATTGGAAACCATTGACTAGGTCCTAGTCCCAGTCACGCGGACAAAAACGTCACTGTCCAAAAGTACTTAATCCCAACCGTCCATGTCTTGACTGCCTTCGTCCTGATATTCTCACCTGATGTTGCCACGTCACCAGTTCAAGATACGTATTGCATGAACTCCATATCGGTCTCTAGACCCGCCATGGTCTCCGGCGCCAAAACCACCTCGAGGTCAACGCTACCGCAGCCGTCACGACCCGGAAACGCCGAGATCTTGCCGTCGAATTTGTTGGCCCTACCACTCCGCACAGCCAGTGGCCGGCCCCACCCAAAATCATTGTCGTACATTGGAAATCTGGGAGAGCTACCCATCGTGATTGATGCACCGTCGGGGTTCCCTAGCGGGAACAACCGAGGGTCATTCTCCCAATCCTTCACTCCCCGGCGCACGGTAGCATCGTCATGTGCAACCACGTTCTGGTGCAGCCGATCCCCGCACCAGTGCAAATCACGTGACAGAAGTTCCCCGACTGAAGCAACGGTCGGGATGCTCTGTATCGCGTTCCCGAAATACAATGGCTCGAGCCGCGGCTCCAGTCGATGGCGACAGTTGACTGCCATTCGGAACGTCGTCGTTTTATTGCCATCCAGCTTCCTCGCACGAGTCACCGAGCGCCACAGCTGAGCGGAGAGCGACTGGAACGATGAAATCTCGTCTGTCCAATTCATTTTCCCGTTTTTCGGCAGGTCCTTGTTCTTTCCGTTAATCACGCCGTTGGCTCCGTTAACGGCTCTCCAACTGTCGTTACACTGCTTCGCGAGAATTTCAGGGTTAATTAGTTTTCTATTGGCTTTCGATTTCAGCTTCAGAATAGCTTCTCTGCTGAAATGGAAGATTCGCTCGCGCAACGGTTCGTCGCCGGAAAAGGTCGCCGACGGACCACCCTCAGGGAACCGGAGAACCGCCGGGGAATTGAAGACTGTGTCGCGGCAAAAGTCCGGCGACTTGGAGATCTTCTTGGCTCCTTTGCAGACCTCGGCAAAGGTGTTGAAGAAGTTCCAGAAGGACGTGCCGTCGGTGACGGCGTGGTTGACGGTGCAGCCGACGAAGAGGCCGTCGCCGAGCTCCGTCACTTGCACGGCGGCCAAGGCCTTTTGGTGGCCCGCGTAGCTAAGGGTGTTGTCGAAGGCGAAGAACTCTTTGAAGCAGCTGTGGATATCGAGAGGGCCGAGAATGTCGTCGATGAAAAGGTGTTTGGCCTTGGCGTGAATGAAGTCGACGCCGGAGTCGTTGCAGAGGATGTGGACGTGGCCGGCGGGGTCGGTGGTGAGGCGGCCGGCGAGGGCGGGGAAGAGGAAGAGAGTTTTGGAGAGAGAGAGTTTGAGGAGAGAGATGAGGGATTCGATTGGGAGTGGAGGAAGCGATAGTAAGACA